>CABHPR010155799.1:7913-21873 GCA_902168415.1 Peromyscus melanophrys | reverse complement strand
AGGGAGGAAAGAAGGAAGGAAGGAAGGAAGGAAGGAAGGAAGGAAGGAAGGAAGGAAGGAAGCAAGGAAGCAAGGAAGCAAGGAAGCAAGGAAGCAAGGAAGCAAGGAACTTGATTTGAGAGTCCCATATCCCACATAAAATATAGTAACTTGTGTCTGTAAATCCATTGTTGGGAGGCAAAGAGACAGGCAAATAAGTTCACTAGCTAACAAGTCTAATAAATTGTTGAACTTTTGGTTCGGAAAGTAGAAAGCAATAGAAAAGACCTGACATTTACATGTAATCTCTACATGCATGAGTACCTCCTCACACATCTTATACATACATACATACATACATGCAAAGAAGAAATCTTGAGAAACTGCAAAGACTAAAAATTAATGAAGTAATCAAATAAAAATGGGGTCATTAGAGTGGTTCCTAATCCAATATGACTGATGTCATTATAAAAAGTTGAAGTTAGAATCCAATAGCAAACAGAAACCACCATATCAAGACACAAGGAGATGATGTCTTCTGATAAGTGGAGAGAGATGTCAGAATAAACCCCTGGAATTGTAAGAAAATATGTTTCTGTATTCCAAAACATATAGTCTATGGTACTTCATTACACTATTCATAACAATCTACTATAATTGGATTTAAGAAAAGAATTCTTAGGCACAGTGGATTTGTTTATTTATGTGATAAAGTGCTCACATACATTGACAAATTCTAAGATTCACCAGTGTCTACAGACACTCACTGTGATAGTGATAAAATTACATGGAATCAAGGGGTACTGGAACAATGTAATTTGGGCTCTATGCAGAAGCTTTAACCAACAGGATTTATATGTAATGATGTATTATTCTTTCTACTTACACACAGACCTTTTGTGAAATCCAATTTATAATTTTAGATGTAGAAAATACTCACCTTGTCTTTGAATGGATTTCTACACGCAACTGTATAGTGGTAGAACAGGTTGAATTTCAGCTTAGCTGGCACCCTTTACTTTTCCCTAGTACTATGATGAGTCTCAGGTACTTAAGAGATATTTAATGATTGGGATGGTTATATATATATATAATTTTTTATTAAAAAAGATTTTCTTTCCTTTTACATACCAATCCCTGTTCCCACTCCTCTTCTCCCACTCCCCCCATCTACCCCCATCCCACCCCTATTCCCTCCTCATAGAGAGTAAGGCCTCCCTTGGGTAGTCAACACAGGCTGTTATACCATGTTGGGGCCAGACCTACCCCCCCCCCCCTGCATCAAAGCTGAATAAGATATCTAACCACAGGGAATGGGCTCTAAAAAGCCAGTTCATGTACCCAGGATAAGTCCTGGTCCCATTGCCAGGTGACCCACAAACATATCAAGCCATGCAACTTTCACTCACATTCAGAGGGCCTAGTTCAGTCCCATGCAGACTCTCCAGATGTCAGTCCAGAGTCCATGAGCTCCCATTAGCTTGGGTCAGCTATTTCTATTTCTGTGGTCTTTCCCATCATGATTCTGAACCCCCTTGCTCTTATAATCCTTCCTCCCTCTCTTTAACTGAACTCCAGGATCTTGGCCAAATGCTTGACTATGGGCCTCTGCATCTCCTTCCATCAGTCACTGGATGTAGGTTCTATGATGACAATTAGGGTAGACACCAATCTGAGGGCAGAGGAAGGGTAGTTTAAGAACCTTCTCCACCATTGCTATGAGTCTTAGATGGGGACAATCTTGTGAGTTCCTGGGGTTTTCCCTAGCTGCAGACTTCTCCCCATCCCCTTAACTGTACACTCTGTCAAGATGTCTCTGTCATTGCTCTCCCTCCTGTCTCTCTCTCCCATGTTCCCACCTCCCATCTCCTCCCATCCCCTCCCCTCTATTCCCTCCCTTTCAGTTTGCCCAGGAGATATTAACTCTTTCCCCCTTCCTGGGGCAATCCATATGTGTCCCTCTTAGTGTTCTCCTCTTTACCTAGCTTCTCTGGGGTTGTGGATTGTAGCCCGATTACCCTTTGCTTTGCTTCTAATATTCAATTATGAGTGAGTACACACTGTGTTTGTCTTTCTGGGTCTGGATTAGCTCACTCCAGATTTTTTCTAGTTCCATCCATTTGCCTACAAATTTCGTGATGACATTGCTTTTTACTGCTACATGATACTCCATGGCATCCTACTGTAGGAAACATTACCCTATGTATTTATTTTCCTGCCATATAGATCAATGCAGTACTGTGTCACCCTCTTGGTTTCACACTCATCTGGGTGTCAGTATTTTTTAAACTACTTTTGAGCCACCTGAAATTCAAGAATTTCCTCTAATACCTTTATGTCATGCTGATTTTTAAAAGCCATGAATTATTTCTCTCCTGTAATTCTTGGGTTGCACTAAAGTCCTTTACTTGTTAGTTTAAGCTACTGTGTCTATGTGTAGGACTGCTTTTTGAGACCATCAGTTACTACACAATATGCATTCTCTCTTCATTTGAGTTAAACAATGTCTGAGTGTGGGACTGTGCCTGGTAGAAACATTTCTCTGCATATTTGCAGCTAAAATATGGCTCTATGGCTGAGTGATGGGCATTGAACTATAAACAGAAGCCATTGGGTAAGACTCTGGAAGTGGTTGTGTTCTTTCACCTTTTGTTGCTTACCAATGGTCCATGGTAAGGCCATTGAGACAAGAATCATAAGAAGGTGGTGTTAAACTTGATCCCCGATGATACTAAGTGTAGATAACTGGGGTGCTTGGGCTAAATGGGAATGTTTATTTATTTGAATTTCCATGATTTAGAAGTTTTGTTCTGTACAGAACTTAATCCTAAGAAGTCCTTATTAACTCAGGAATGAACTCTTAAATCAAATGTAAAGGAATTTCTACCCTAGGACATTGTTGTACCTTGCATCTCCTTAGGAATAGGGAATAAATGCACCCTACTTTTGGATTGATTCCAAATATACCTTTATTTTCTTCTTTCTTTACTCCAGAATATAGTTGAAAAGTGATTGAGAAATGATAGAGTCTCACATAAGGTGGTAGGTAGTACATGGTATCTCTTTTGTTCTTTTCTCTGCATGGTTCTCTTCTCTACAGCTGGTATTATTGCAGGACACAATGCTGGACACCTGGACTGGCTGAGGTTAGATTGTACATCTATGTACACTTTATTCATTGTCTCTAGAGTTTAAATGTCCCATTTGTAAAGAAAGGAGTTCACCAATTTACATGGAAATAAAGTATATGGGGCATATTAAGTGTTCAATATAATTTAGGCATTATTATCAAAATTTACCATTCCAAGCAGGGAAATTTTAGTCATACATCCTTGTTTCTGCTATTAAAGACCTTCCATCTTCCTAGGGAATCAAACTTTTCAAACGAACAAAGCAACAACCCTCCACTCCATTCTGAGTTATAGACTTCACCTGATAAACAGTGAGTGAAGACTGGCCTTCCAAGAAAAATCACAAGACATACTCAATATAGGAAAGAAAACACTGGCAAACGTTTTAAAATATAATTTATTTGTTTAAATTACTAACCTATACATACGATTGTAGAAAGAATCAACAAATGATTTCCATGAAAAGGTGCTAGGATTTACCAAGGTGGTCAATGGCCATGCTGTGCTTGGGACCACAATATGTCAGACAGATCTGGAATTAAAACCTGATTTCTCCTTCTTCTAATGGTGGAAATTGGTGTAATTTTCCTTTTTTGTACCACTCTATTACAAGGTTAACATGCCTCACCTTCAGGTCCTTAGTTTATTCAGCTGGAAAATGGGAATAACATTACAAGGTACCTTGAATAAAGTACTTGGCAAGAAGGAAAAGTCCTAACTAACAGTATTCTTCCTTTCCATTCTATATGATACTTGAAGGCTAAATACCTGCAGCATCAAACTCCCAGGAATTAGGGCAGAACCTGCCTTGTAGGCGTCGCCAGTCATTTATGACCAGAATGAAACTTTTAACAAAAACAAATGGCATACTGCACCTTCAACAGTGATATGCAGAAACCTTCTATAAAAGACCCTATTTTAAAACCATTGAAAAGAAACTCCATCACTCTAGTTGAATGAACACAGTCATCAGCCACTGAAAATGGAAATTAGTTAGCAGACGGTCCCTGGAAACCTGTGGAGAAATGACTTAATAATCATGGTGACTGAGACAGAGGTTTCCTTTTATACCACAGCAAATAAAAAGAAATGTGAAAAATATACCTCCTTGGGTTTTTAGAAATAGCTTACTTAAAACTAACGTACTTATAACAGATACACACAATTGAAAAGTGAGTAGGGAAAATATTCTGTATTCCAGAGAACAGAACATTGAATCACATTTTATAGGAGCTACTACATCTATTTTAATAAGTGTAGACATTCAGTTATCCATTGAGGTCAAGAGGTAAAATTCCTCTATTAATCAAGCATTCTACCTACTGGAGGAAAACAGGTCTTTTACCTGCCACCAATTTCCCTAAGAAAGAGATTCTTTTGCATCATTCATTCCCATTTGTCAATCCTTTTTCTTTGAAGCTACAGCTGGAGGGAAATTCATGTAAGATGGTACACAGTAGGTACTCACTTCATTCTCAGCTCCTGCATGTCCTACATCCACAGAAATGAGGCAGATGCTTCTCTGGAAACTGAACTGTGAAACTAGTACAGAATATATCTGAGTATATACAATATAGAAATACTGAGTGTCTCAAAGCACTAAGAACAAAGGGAAATGTGTTGATTGCCTTGTGAGGTAAATGATGAAGAACGAAGGAAACAATAAATTCATTGGAAGAAGATAGATTGAATCACAAAGCAAAGTGAAAAAGGAGCATATGACACATCTTAACAATACCTATTAGAAAACAAAGAAGAAAGGAGAGCACTGGGTTTAGCCAATAGAAATAATCCTAGCGTCAGAAGTGGTTGTAATTAAATATCGACCTTCTTATTGGCATGATCAATGAAATATCTTTATCATGCAATGGCAAAGTCAATCATCATTGTGACTCTGTCTACCACTCATCAATTTTAAGAATTTTTTAGCTCGCAGAATTTTCCCCAAAGTGCTTCCATAACAAGGTATCAGTAGAAACAATAGGAATTTTCTAGAGGCTGAATGTCAAGGTCAAGTTGCCATCAAGATAGGTTTCTGATGAAACTTTTCTTCCTATATTGCTGTGTTTACTTATTGTATTTTCTTGGTGTAGTGACACTCTTGGGGTTCTTTTCTCTTTGTATTAGTAAAATTTATTTAACTTTAATTACTGTCATTTGGCCCTATTCCAGACATAGTCCCAATTGGAGTTAGAGCATTAAAGAATAAATTTGGAGAAGATGCTTCCCAGATCATAATACCCATGTGTTGGTGTGAGTTATTCAGAATCTAGCTAGTAGAGGAAACTAAATTTTGGAATAACAAATAATTGAAATAGTATTCCAAAAAGTTGGTATTGGTACTATTTATTTATCCCCATTGATGTCACTATATTAGAATAACCTTTAAAGACCTTTTAAAAATGTCATATAGAAGTTTTCTAAAATATACACACAGACATACATAAAATGAGTGAAAGGCGAGTTACCCTATAATAGGGCAACAACATCCCTAATAGATATTAGAGGTTAACAAATAAGAAGTCTGTGCCTGGAAAGGGTTCTTTCTTTCAGAGCTGTTGACCAATGAAGTCCTACTGATCCACAGATATTACCAATTTTCACTTTTGCTCTTGGTTACACTTTGGAGTTTGACTGTTAAGACCTTACTGCTGAAGATACCACATACTTGAGTCATAGGATATGAAGAAGCAAGCTGATACCGACTCTGGTACCCAAAACTGGCCTAAGTCCAGATAATGAGTTTCGAGAAAGTTCAATCCTATGTGTAGTATATATAATGCACCCCTTCCTTACAAGGTTTAGGGATCACTGCAGAAGAGAGGGCAGACAAAGTTTAAGACTCAGAAGCAGGGGATGTTTCCAAGGAAATGATGTGTTCTAGACATAGCAGAACAGCTACACATCTGAACTCAAAGTGGTTGTGACAATATAAACAAAACTTGTGCAAGCTCCAGCCAGACCAAATCTTAACAAAAAAAATAGGAGAGGTGGACACACAATCCCTTCTCTAATTAAGGATCTATTCACAATTGCTAGGTTCTGAGAAAGGGCAGAGACAGTTTCCTTTAAGAGTGTAGCCATTGGTAAGTCAATAGCACTCCAGTGGGAGACCATACATCCAAGAATATTTGGCAGGACAAATTGGTCCTGATGTATTAAAAAAAAAAAAAAGACACAAAGTTGGGTGGGAAGGGAAGGGGAGTGGATCTGTGAATAGTTGGGGTAGGGATAAGTGTTATCAAAATATATTTACCACTCTCAAAGAACTAACACACACACACATACACACACACACACACACACACATACACACACACACACACACACACACACACACACACACACACACACACAAACTGTTTATATCAGGTAGATGTTTTTGATGACCTGCTAATATTTTTAAAGTACTATGAGGCGCAGTCATCAAAAGGAACTGACCAGTTTGGTAAAAATTGAAATTTCGGCTCTTACCATGACCTCCTCAGTCATAATCTCTGAGACAATCATTATTTTAAAATAGTTTCTGTAGATAAGTTCTAAACAGTCTTATTAAATAAGAAACACAGAGCCAAATACAGAGTTAAAGCCTAAGAGTTCAGAGCAAGACCCCCTTTAGCTTTCCTCTCTCTGTCATTCTTCCCCTGAGAGACAGAGACCTTCTTCCTGTGTGTCTTGCCTTTTATTGCTTTCCTATTCTGCCTTCTCATTGGCTCTAAGCCCTGCCACATGACTTCCTCCTCACTGCCTGTATATACAGACCTCCAGGTACTGGGCTTAAAAACTCAAGGGTCACCATGCTTGGCTGTGTCCTTGACCACACAGAGACTCTGCCTGCCATGTGATTAGATTAAGGGCATGTGCTACCACCACCTGACTTCTATTCCTGGTTTGCTAATGAGATAATGACCTCTGATCTCCAGGCAAATTTTATTTATTAACATACAAATAAAATCACATTTCAGCGCAATTAAAATATCACCACAATTTTCCTTGGCTTTTTATTTGGAGACAGTGGACTATAGGCATTTTTTTTCTTTCTTAAATTAACTTTAGCTTCAGATGACTGATTTTATAAATACTTCTTTAAACTTCAAATAGAAATAGGAGTCAAAGATTTCCTTGTGAGACTTCCAGGTTTAAGTCAACATTTCCAGAATAGAGTCCCTAAAATCAAGCTATGTAATTTTCCATATTCCTTATAATTCTACAATTTTCCCCAGTTACCTCTGGTTTCTATAAAGCTCAGGAATATATATTATTTATGTCTCAAAAAGATAATTCTAAAAAGATGATAAAAGGAAATCTGATCATTTACCTATGAAAGTATATAACCTGACCACGTTCTAACAATCTCAGGATGTTAACTCTTAGATGAAAGGGAGATAAAAAGTAGTTTTTATAAAACTATGTAACTTTTATAAAATAAAAGGAAGTTCTTGACAACTGCAGATATCTGTATATCAATCATGTGTTGCATCTACTTTCAAGCAGCCAATATGATGCCACTTAACACTGTGTGGTGATATATTATTTGTGCTGAAATATGGTGATATTTTATTTGTGCTTTAATAAATAAAGCTTACCTGGAGATCAGAGGAAGTAGCAAGCCATTTTAAGTAAACAAAGAAGTCGGGCAATGGTAGCACACGCCCTTAATCCTATCACTTGGCAGGCAGGTTCTGTGTGTGTGTGTTCAAGGCCACACTGGAAATAGAGTCAGGTGTGGTGACACAAGCCTTAAATCCCAAAACTAGTTAACCATGGAAGTTTGGAGGTTTGTATGGACAGACAGGAAGTGACAGAGCTGGGTAGGAAGCAGAAGTGATATAGCTGAATGTAGAGAGCAAGTCAGATGGCAGAACAGCAAGGCATATAGACAGGAAGTAGCTCGCATTTGGAAGCTTCCTAGTTGGTGAGGTAGGGTTAGCTGTGGCTTTCCATATTTTCCTGATCTCTCCCAGGCTTTCACCCCTATATCTGGCTCCGTGTTTTATTAATTTAATTAGACTGTTTAGAAATTCATCTACAACACTGAGTTGTGAAAAAAGCTAAACACATCTCTCCTGAAGCCATACGAACTGGCTTTCATTCACCATTGATCTTATTTCACTAATGGGACCACTAAAGCTTGATTTAAATTTACAAGACTTAGATTCCTATGGATTCCATACCAGAACAGCTACCTGTTTATCACTGGCCAGTGGCAACACTGCTCAGCCTTAGTTGCAGTCTGACTCTTCATTTCCTGTTCATGGTGTCATAGCTGATGATGCTTTTGTGTTGAAAACACAGGAATAGCTCTCTAAGCTTTACCCACATTAATCATAGACATTCAGTCTGTAGAAATATACACAAATTTGTCTAATAGAGAAGCAGATATGACAGTCACTGCCCCCCAATTTTCAATATTTCCAGTTAAAAAGAATAGTGATACTAGAAATATTTTAGGTGATCTCCAAGAGAAGACATTTAGATACGTTGTAAGTAAAGTATTGCATAAAAGTAAGTAAAGTATTGTTATAAAAGCTATAAGCTTGTATTTATTGACAAGAACTTATGTTATCCAGCTCCATTTGCAAACAGAAAGCCACCCTTGAATACCTCTTTAGAGAGACACACAGGGATTCTCAAAAGACAGATTGAGACTACTTGGGCATAATATTCTAGGACTCAAGATATCTCTGAGGTTTTGAGTTGGGGTTAATGATATGGGCAATAGACTCTGTGGATGTCTCACTCTTGAAGGAGGTTTGCTATAAGATCAAATAACAGGTAGAGAAGATGTCCCTAAAGATTGGAGCTCAAGGTAAGCTCCCCTTTGCCTAAGACAGAGAACATGTCCAAGTGATATCCAATAAGCCTCCATGTATAAACACCCCATTAAGGCATTTAATAATATCTCAAGCATCACATAGCCCAGATAAAGACTTAGTTACTACCTGATTAATAAGGAAACAACATCAGGTAACATGGAATGACAGCACAGGGCAGCAGAAACTTGGAAAAGAAAGTCAAATATTCCTAAGGACCTGAGTCTTACCCTAGAGATAGTTTCTCACATGCTCCCTAACTTTATCCCTCTGGGTTCTAGCCTTTACCCTTCTTCAGCTCCTCTTTAATGCCTCTTATTCTTTTAGTACCTGACTGTTTCTCCTGCCTGTTTTTGATCTGATGTCCCACCTGAATGTCCTGCCTGGTCCATGCTGCACTTCTGATAAGCCCATTCATCTCTCTCTTTACATTTCATGTCAGCTATATTCCAACAAAAGTTCTTGACATTTTGTACCAACTTCCTAAATGCTAATAATACTGTCCCAACACTAGAAGTTTGGATAACAAAGGGAAAATGACTGTTGTTATTTCATAGTTTTGTTTTATGTTAGGTAAAATCAACATTGTAAGACTTTAAAAGCACACAGTCATAAACACAGACTTTGTATCTTTGTTTCTATGATTCCAGTTAGGGGTTAGATGCCTTGAGAAGACATTTTCTGTCAAATTCTTTTTATGTCTTTGACACATCAATGTCTAGTGTTTTGTAGGATTCAAAAGCTAATTATCAAGTGAATAAACAAATGACTCACTAAACAACATTAATAAGAAAAGACAATAAAAAATAAGGGATAAGCAGAGAGAGAAATAAGAAAGAATAAGTAAATGAGTCCATTAATGGGATATAAGGCATCTATAATAAGGATTTTTATGGTAGAGTGAAAAATTACCACATGAACTTTTGTAAAGTAACTGGAATAGGTTAGCCAGAAAATGTAGATAATTCAGGTTTGTAACCTTCCATCTAGCTCTTTACGTTAATATTCAAAGAAGCATTAAATTATACAAGTGATAGGTCAGATGGGTGAGTGTCACTTAGTAACATCAGAGAAACATAGTCAACAATGCATATGTATAGAATAAAATTCCCAGAGTACACAATCTATAGTTATAACTTATGCTACCTCCACCTTATGAAAATTTCATTGATGAAAATGTGGAGGTTATTTTGGAGAAATAAATGAATAAAACCAGATCCACCCACAACCATTTGAACAAATAAATCTTATCAGAGAGTGTTGTGTTGGTACTTCTGTTTTGAACAGATAATCTCTAGGGTATTGGTACAAACTAACAAATTAATCACATTGCAGAATGATGAGCAGTTTAGAAATGAAGATTTGGTACCTGTATATTCTAATACAATTCCAACAAAGCCAAGGGCTGTAGAATTACTAGAGTATGTTATGAATGTCCATTTCTCCTATTGACAATGCAATTGCTGTTGGTACTTTAAAATGATAAACATATAATATAGAAATGTTATAATATAAAAATTATAGGACAAAAGGGAAGATTATTGAATCTACTTTGATCAAAAAAAACCTGTTAATCTCATAATACTTTACATTGATTTGGATTTGGTTTATTTACACAAATTTAATTTTGCTATACTGTTACTGTATATATATATACATTTATTCACTTATTCAGCTCATTTAAAAATGTAATATATAATTAAAAATACAAATTAATTTTAATCTATAATAGTCATGTTAATTAGGTTTTCTAGATATGCAGAGATGTATTTTAGATAGATAGTCTTCAAACACTTCAAAGACCTATAGAATATGGCATTTAAAAAGTTTTAAGAAAGTTTTAAGAACTTAGACTTTTCTGGACAATGAGACATGCCTGCTCCTGGCAGCACCAATTACTTCAAAGAGGATTATGGGCATCAAAAAAACTCACTATGGAGTTTGCATCCTTTGTGGCAAAAATTAACCACTGGGCAAAAAAGTTCCCTTGTCTCGACTGGTTAACAAGATGTTTCATAACCTGTACATGCAGGATCCATTGGAAGATGACCACTGGATTTTGCAAGGTAAGATGGTCTTTCAGGTTCCTGCTTTCCAGAAGAAACTGCCAGACATGCTATAGGACATAGGGAGCAGAAAATGACAAGCTTTGGCAGAATGGGTGGAACAGTCCTAAAAATTGTTGCTGGAAAATTTCTCTCGAGCTCCCAAGTCCCGCCAGCTCCCAAGTCCCGCCAGTCCCAGAAACCACTTACAAAATAAACACACAGACGCTTACATTATTTAAACTGCTTGGCCATTAGCTCAGGCCTATCATTGTCTAGCTCTTACTCTTATATTTAGCCCATTTCTATTAATCTCTACTTTGCCACGTGCTCGTGGCTTACCGGTACTTTACATCTTCCTTGTTCTGGCCGCGGCTCCAGGCAGTCTCCCTCCTTTCACCTTCCTGTTCCCTCTCCTCCCTTCTCTGTTAGTCCCGCCTATACTTCCTGTCTGGCTACCGGCCAATCAGTGCTTTATTGATACAGAGTGATATCCACAGCAAAAAATTTCCTTCTTCACTGAAAGCTATGCCAGAGACCCTAGGCCTACAGACTAAAGACAGATGCCCGAACATTGTAGAGGAACTTTGGATAACTGTCCAGGCAGCCAGATAGCTGTTGTTTCTAGAAATTTGGAAGTTGCTTACAAAGCACTTCCTGTTTACTTAGGTAATATTACATCCTTCTGAGGTCTTTGATGGAGTTCAAGACTAGAGTTATAATTATAGTTTTCCTTAGTTATGTTAATAGATAAATTAGACATAAAACTTTAGACTCAAAAATATAGGATAAATGCTAGATTATTTTCTTTAATCTTGCCAAATACAAATAGACTAGATATTGTAACTGCAATTCTTGCTTGATAACTGTTTTATTATAAATAATTTTGCTATGTTAAAACTAAAACCTTCCTTTTTGATTAGGCAGAAAAATGGGAAATGCTATGGGATGTCTTTCTATATGTTGTGAATGTGTATGGCTCCCATTGGACAACATAAATAAAGATAAATAAATAAACATAAATAAAGCTGTTTGGGCCTATGACAAGAAAGCTTACAGCCAGGTGGTGAATCCAAACAGAGATACAAAAAGAGAAGGGTGGAGTCGGGAGAGATGCCAGCCCACTGCCCAAGGAGCAACAAAATGCCTGCAGGCTGATAACACTATGGCCATGTGGCAACATATAGATGAATAAAAATGGGTTGAGTTAAGCTATAAGAGAAGCCTGACCCTTAGGCCATATAATTTACAATTAATATTAAACGTTTGCAGAACCATGGGGCTGGGCAGGACCAGAAAAATACAGGACAGCCGGGCCAGATGGGACCCAAGAAACTAACAACTACAGAATATTTTCCTAAAAAGTCAGTTATAAACATTTTGTGAATTAATGTTCACATTATTCTATAGACAGGGTGTATAATTGTACATTTTCATTTTTTAAAAAAAATTTATCAATATAAATATTCATCTGTCATCTAACCTTTAACCTAAAATTATGCCATCAGCACACTTTCTTTTTTTTTCTTTATTAAGAAATTTTCTACTCACTCCACATACTATCCACAGATCCCCCACCCCCAGCCCCCTTTCCCAAGCCACACCACATCCCCACATCCCCCAGATCGAGGTCTCCCATGGGGAGTCAGCAGACTGAGCCCAGGCAGGTCCAAGCCCCTTCCCACTGCACCAAGGCTGCAGCACACTTTCTTATTAGTAAGCACAGCTTACATCATTTATAGTAACAATGAAATATTTTACTAACAGTGTATCTAAAGTCTCCTTTTGAAGATCACAGGAAATAGGTGTTGTTTCACAATTCTTTTTACCTTGAAAGTAATGACTGTTGGGGGGGTGGGGCTAACATATTTGTTTTCTTTCATACTAGCCTAATTCCAGTATGTTTCTACAGGTTGAAACCCTTTGTGTTAATGACTTAATTCTTGACTTAAATTTTGAAGCTTCTAAAGTAGTTGAGGATCCTGTGAAATCCCCGTGTTCTTCTTGTAAAATATACCCTGCATTCACTACTGGTCACCAGCTCTCCATTCCCAGCTGGTTTCACCTCCAGCATTTCTCTCTTGGACCCTAGCCTGTTTTGCCTATGTAATCTCTTCTTTACAAGGAAGAGAGACTCTAAGTCTTCTCTCTCCCATATGATTCCTCTAAGTAAAATTCTCCCAAGCTTTCTTGTTGCACTGGTTTCTTATTTTCATTTACAAGGCCCAGAACTTTGACCGCAGAGATGGGTCCGTGAGCCCAATTCCCCCATTTGTCTCCTCCAGCCTTCTGAATACACAGCATTTCTGCAACCTATTCTTCAGGAAACAGTCTACCCTGTTTGGTCATTACACATGCTTTTCCATCAGCCTTGAATGCATTTATCCTTCAACTCTACCTGTCTGGTCATTTAGATCTTGATTCAACCATTTTGATCTTTTATAAGAATATTTTTACTGTCTTATGTTGTATCTCAGTTAAACATATAATCACATGAAGTTGATTTGTTGTTGTTGTTGTTGTTGTTGTTGTTGTTGTTTTTATTCATTTCATGCATTATTATTTCTTACTTGATCCTCATTCTACAAAGGGCCTTTTTACTTCTGTATTCCTTAGAGCACTTGGAAAATAGTGGGATTTCAATAGTTTTAAACAAAATTCATGACCTTTTTTTCGGTGCTTCTTAGGATCAAGAAGCTGTGAAGGAATTATGACTCAGTTATAAGTACTAATTAGTAAAAGGTCAAAACATTGAATTAAAATTATCTTATGGAAAACATTACCTAGGAAGGATTATGTAAATAGCTGAGTGTATATTTGTTATTTTACTTTTGCTTTCTGACCCTTTTGTAGTTGGGTCTTCTTTTCCTCCTCCTCCTTCTCTTCCTCCTCCTCTTCCTCCTCCTCCTCCTCCTCCTCCTCCTCCTCCTCCTCCTCCTCCTCCACATACTCTAACTCCTCTCCTTCTTCCTCCTCCTCACCCTACCTCTCC
>CABHPR010155798.1:0-65236 GCA_902168415.1 Peromyscus melanophrys | reverse complement strand
GTGGAAACACATGAACTGTGAACCAACAGCTGAGGAGTCCCCATGGAACTGGACCAGGCCCTCTGGGTAAGTGAGACAGTTGATGAGCTTGAACTTTTGGTATGCCCCCAGGCAGTGGGACCTGACCTGTCCTTGGTGCATAAGCTGGCTTTTTGGTACCTAGGGCCTATGCTGAGACACTTTGCTCAACCTTGGTGCAGGGAGGAGAGGCCTGGACCTGCCTCAACTGAATCTACCAGGTTGGACTGAATCCCCAAGGGAGACCTTCCTTGGAGGAGGTGGGAATGGAGGTGTATTGGGGGGAAGGCTGGGGGTTAGAAGGAGGGAGGACAAGGGAATCCGTGGCTGATGTAAAATTAAATTAATTATAAAATAAAAAAACACGAGTAAATAAAAAAAAAGTACTTAAAAGTACAAGAAATAGAATTGGTGACCCAAACCCCACCACTTATATGTTACTACCATGGACTCTTAGATGACTATTTTCTCAAACAACTTTAGTAATTACTCTTTAAAAGACTTTTAAAATGCTTTATTGATTACCTACACTTAACTCGCCAATTTCCTAACATAGCTAAAGAAATTTTATATTTGAAATCTTTACCCATGTGGACATATTGAAATAAAATGTAAAATTGGAAAAATATAAAAGAAAAAAAAAGATAGCAGACACTCCGTGGAGACCCCTGCAGGAGGCTTTACTTTGGGCAGTCTGGGAAGGACAAAAAGACAATGTCCCATTAAGGAGCAGTCCCTCATTCTGTGTTCTCCTTGTTCATATCTGTTGTTTTATCAACCATCAGAATATCAGCAGTATAAGAAACAAGGCTGATTGGCTCAATCTTAATATTGGAACTGAGGAGCCATGGATAGTTAAGGCAAGCCTCCAACTGAGCTTGGATGGGCCTCCCTAGGGGAAAATATGCAATGTTCAGAGCTACACAGCCCTTTGAGAGAAGCCTACCATTAATAACGACCATGTTTTTAATCAATGTGATTAAATGTGAAATCAATGTGATTCTGAATTAGTGATGGGGGCACTAAGTACACAAAGCCATTGCTTTCCAAGACAGTAACAGATATGCCTACATTGGATAATCTTTGGGAAGGCTATGGAAAATCTACTTGGACTGCTCCTAACCTACAGAAGTACAAACACACATGCTCTGTAATATTGTTACCCAGGAGATTTTATTCAGTAAAAGCATGAACTTCAATTTAAGAAGATTTTTGATATTTGTTGCTCCCAAGATAATCAATTATTCAAGGATATGACAAACAAATCTTAGAAACAGTCATTCTGTGAGACATACTAAATGTAACTGTAAGAACACACAGGCCTAAAAGTAGAAGCTAGTATAAAATTTGTCAACAGAGACAAAACAGCTTTTATAGATAATTTGATAAATTTTCATGCATGTGCACATTATCATTGAGGTTATTTTGTACTATGTCTCCTCTGTACTCCCTTTCCTCCCCATTCCCATTAGTCTCTTTTCTACAAACGTGATGTTTGAACCAGTGGCAGCTTTAGAGCAGCTCTCTAAACACTTGTGGATATTGACCGGTGTTCTATGGGGATGTGGAAGATGGGAGCTCTCACCTGGGAAAGGAGATAAAATAAGATGATGCTGGTCTTAAGGTACTGGCACCAGGCACATGCTGGTATGCACTCACTTCTTTTCCTGGGAATCAGAGAGCTTGACTGCAGGCTCTTGCTGTAAACCTCCCCCAGTCTTTAGAAACAGGTCCCACTTCTCTCAGGTGGCTCTGATTCCCTGCAGAGACCCTGCCATGCTGTTTGTCTCTGGTGCTGGGAACTAAATTCTCCCTGCAGCACTCCACCATGCTATTTCCCTTGGTTTGTCTGTCCACAGCATGAATAACTGGTATAAGAAATACCTTAGCCCTCGGTTCTTTATCTCGGTGTACTCTAAAACCATAATGCCACACCCAAAACCTAAAAATTTGTTCATATAGAAAGTTTCTTTTCTAATTTGTGTCATATGCACACATCAGATATGTATCTGTATAAAAATGGTAAACAAAAATGAGAGCAACAATGTGATGGTTCTCATTCTCATATTTACTTAATTCAAGTAATATGATTATCTTCATTTGCATTCAGTTTGCTGCAATCACGATAACTTTCTTTTTTTTAATTGTTAAAAATACATTTCTTGCCGGGCAGTGGTGGTGTGCGCCTTTAATCCCAGCACTCAGGAGGCAGAGGCAGGCAGATCTCTGAGTTTGAGGCCAACCTGGGCTACAGAGTTAGTTCCAAGAAAGGCGCAAAGCTACACAGGGAAATCCTGTCTTGAAAAACAAAAAACAAACAAACAAACAAAATACATTTCTTTATTTAGATACAAAGAAATGGAAAATTATAAAATTTCTAGGAAAATAGATATAGCTGGAAAGATCATATCGTGTAAGGTAATCTATAGAGCTGTGTGATTAATTTGAAGTACTGAAGAATCTGAGAAACATTGTGGTGGGGAAGGGAAAGGAAGATGCTAAGTCAGGGAGAGAGTGCACAGATGACATGAAAGGGGAAAAGAAATAATAGACAGGCAGTGTGAAGATGCATGGGGGTATGGGGCTATTGAGGGAGATAGGGAAGGGAAAGTTATCATTAGTTAATTTATTAAAAAAGCCATAAAGTGGCTGGGCAATGATGGCGAACTTCTTTAATCCCAGCTCTTGGGAGGCAGAACCAGGGGGAATCTCTGTGAGTTCGAGGCCAGCCTGGTCTACAGAGCGAGATCCAGGACAGGCACCAAAACTACACAGAGAAACCCTGTCTCAAAAAACAAACAAACAAACAAACAAACAAAAAAACAAACAAACAAACAAAGCCATAAAATAATCTATTATTTGATCATTTTCATACGTATCCTTACTAATATAAAAGAGTTTAAGTAGAGTTAGCCTACACTGGGCATAATGCTCATCCTAGAAGCTGTGGATTGCCAAATAAAAATCCCTGAGCCAGGTTTGGGATACTTCTCTTCAAAACATTATCAGAGATATACTGAAGATCTTCAAAACAGTGAGAGTGATTTTCATTGTTCTTAGATGCTACAGTGGTTTGAATGATTTTCATTGTTCTTAGTTACTGCAGTGGTTTGAATGAGAATGTAACCCCAGGAGTTCAAGTGTCAATACTTGGTCCCCATTTGCTCTCAGTGTACACCTTTGTCACTGTGTTTACACAGGTCTAGAGGATTTGAACAGACATAAAGTCAGCTTTTCTCTCTTCATGCTCAGCTGATCTGAAGGCCCTTGGCCCCTCTTCATGTTGCTGCTTCTTATACAATAAAAGAATGTAGGTACTGGCAGATGGTTCCTAAGAAATAGCCTCAGCCTTTCTTGTCTACCAGTCTCAAGTTTAACCTACTCCCTGGATGTTTCAGTCTGACCCTGCTACACATACTTGGGAATCCTGCTGTACTGTTACCCAAACTAAAAACACATGAGGCAGCTGGGCCATGTAAGGCAAGATTTTTGTTGGAGTTTGCATCACAGTGGTAGAAATAGACATAGCATCCACCGTATTATAAATTTCCAAGTAATTCAGGCTACACTCTGTGGTATTGTATTTCCCCAAAAAATTGTGCATGCTAATAAACTTATCTGGGGTCAGAGAACAGGACAGCCACAATATTAAACATGAGGATAGGCAGTGGTAGCACACGCCTTTAATCCTAGCATTCCAGAGGCAGAGATCCAGATGGATCTCTGTGAGTTCAAGGCCACGTTGGAAACGGCGTGGTGACACACACCTTTAATCCCAGAAAGCGAGCCTTTAATCCCAGGGAGTAGTGATAGAAAGCAGAAAGGTATATAAGGCGTGAGGACCAGAAACTAGAAGCATTTGGCTGGTTAAGCATTCAGGCTTTCAAGAAGCACAGTTCAGCTGAGAGCCATTCGGATATGAGGACACAGAAGCTTCCAGTCTGAGGAAACAAGACCAATCTGAGAAGTTGGCCAGGTGAGGTTAGCTGTGGCTTGTTCTGTCTCTCTGATCTTCCAGAATTCACCCCAGTACTTGGTCCGGGTTTGATTTTATTAATAAGAACTTTTAAGATTCCTGCTACAACACTCAGCTGATTTGCAGTATGAAATGACTCGCTGTCACCGAATTGGTCTGTGATGGCAAGAAACTGGTTGGAAACTCTATAGCTGAAGAATTGGGGAGACTGGACTGGCTTCACCATGTACCAATATAAACTGTGTTTACATTAATCTGTATGAGATCCTGACTGTATCTGCAGATATGGAAACAGCTTCTCAAGGGCCAATTAGCAGAGTGAGCACAGTCTGGGTTATCATGATACTAACCCTGGATATTAAAAGTATAATAAGAGAAAAATGTTATTTAATATGTAGACATAGAAAATATTCAGAAATTATTTGCTCTTATTCTTTATTTCCTATGGATTATGTTCAAAGCTTTCATTCATATTCTAAAAAGTAGTTCATTCAAAAAGAAGAAAATACAGAGATATAAAAATCATAAACCATGCTCCATAAATAACATGTACCATTCTCTTCTATCCATGGCAGGTCTATGACCAGAACACAAATTCTTGTTCATTCTGGCTTCTCTCTCAGTCACATATCTAAACCCACAGAACCATACTGGAGCACTAGCTGCCATCTCACACATTGACAGATCATGGATGAGCAGTGGTGGAGTCTCACAGCCCATTTTATGCTAAGCCAAAAAACAAGTTTAAGGAGTAAAGGATTTATTTGGCTTATATTTCAACATTGTTACTTATCACTGAAGGAAGTCAGGACAGGACCTCAAACAGGGCAGGATCCTGGAGGCAGGAGCTGATGGAGGTCATGGAAGGAAGCTGCTTACTGGCTTGCTTTTCCTGGATTGCTCATCCTACTTTCTTATAGAACCCAGGACCATCAACCCAAAGATGGCACCACCCACTATGGGCTGAGCCCTCTCCCATTGGTCACTAATTGAGAAAATGTTTTATAGCTGGATCTCATGTAGGGGTTGCCTCAACTAAGGCTCCTTTCTCTCTGATGACTTTAGCATGTGTCAAAGTTGACACACAAAACCAGTCAGTACTGCATCCATCTTGGCACACTTTAGCCATCTGTCCATGACCCCAGATCCTGAAAGATAAGTTTTCAGTAACTTGGACACTTTTGCCAAGCTTGAAGATGTGAGTTTGATGCCTGGAACTAAGTGAAAGGAGAGAACTGGCTCAGCTCGAACAAGGAGTCCTCTGATATCCACATATGTGCTATGACATGTACACCCTTCAAACACACAATAAGTTAATATAATTTTGTAAGTTAACGCATATGAGCTGGAGAGATGGCTCAGTGGTGAAAAGTGCTTGTTGCTTTTCCAGAAGACACCTGCTTTTATTTTGCAGAGCCCACATTTGGTGGCTCACTCCTACCAGTAACAACAGCTACAGTGGATTCAGTGCCCTCTTCTGGCATCTGTGGGTACTTTCACACCTGTGTTCCTACACAGAGAGACATATGCTCAAAATTTAAAAGATAATAAATATTTAAATTTAATTCATTTTTAAAAGATTGTCCATTCTCCAACAGTGAGGTCTTAGGGTCTTAATTTTAAAAAAATCATTTGACAGCCTACTTCTAGCCTGTCTAATCTACTCCATTAGTCTATGTGTTTGTTTTATGTCAGTACAATACTGACTTACTACACTTTTGCAGTATGTTTACAGGTACGGTAAACCAGGTCTCCTGGTTTGTTATTTGTACTCAAGATTACTTTGATCATTTAGAGTGTTTTGTAATTGCATATGATTTGAGGCTGTTTTAACAAGTCTTGTAAATAGTATCATTATTTTGAAAGAAATAGCACTGAATTTGTAAATAATTTTGGATAATACATAAATTTTAATAGTATTGACTATTCCAATCTGTTAATAACACATGTCTGCTGTGGATATCTGTATGCTGTGAATGTGTTGCTCTGATTGCTTAATAAATAAAGTGCTTATTGGCCAGTAGCCAGGCAGGAAGTATAGGCCAGACAAAGAGAGAGGAGAATTCTGGGAACAGGAGGACTGAGTAAGGAGATGCTGACAGTCACCCCCATGAGAAGCAAGATGTGAAGACACAAGTGGAAAAAGGTACCAAGCCATGTAGCTAATCATAAATAAGAATTATAGGTTAATTTAAGTTTAAGAGCTAGTCAGTGATAAGCTTGAGCAAATGGCCATACAGTTAATAAGTAATATAAGCTTCTGTGTGTTTACTTGGGTCCAAGCAGCTGCAGGTCTGGCAGGTATGAGAGATTTGTCCTGACCACAGGCAGGCTGGGACACAGGAAAACTCTAGCTATACATTTCTTTCCTCTATCTTTATACTTCAGGATTTTGCATCCATGTATTATATTGTATAGTCATATGCTGGTTAATTCATCAACTTAACACAAGCTGGCCTTATCTGGGAGAAAAGAGCCTGGACAATGGACTTGATTCCATCAGATTGACCTATCCATGTTCCAGAATATTTAATCACACTGTGAATTCCAAGATTGCATTATTTACTGGAAAAACCTGCTTCTATTTGTGGTGTGGTTCAGCCCTAGCACAACCATTTAGTCCAAAAGCTTACAGCTGAAAATTGTAAACAGGATTTAATAAAATCTATTAAGAGGAGGAGCAAACAACCAGTTGACAGAATAAAAAAACATAGCATGTAAGAGGGAGTCAGAATATACATATACATATATAGAGAGGGGGGAGATACACAGGAAGTAGATAGGAGGGACATCCTGTCAGTTGGAGGAGTTCTATTTGAACTGGCATACAAGAAAGCTTTTTATGGGATGGCAGCAGAGAAAAAAGCAGCTGGGTGCTTTCTGTCATCTATCTGTCAGGTTATCACCCAAGCATCTGGCTCTTGAGTCTTTATTGGTAAAAACAAATGATTGAGATTTAATTGAAGACAACATATGGGCAAGTCTGTGAAACATTTTCATGATTGGTTATTGATGTGGGAGGGCCCTGTCCACTGGCAGTAGTGCCATCTCTGGTCAGGTGGCCCTGGAATGTATAAGAAAGATAATTGAGCAAGCCATGAGGAATAGCCCTTAAGCAGCATTCCTCTGTGGTCACTATTTAATTACTGTTTTCAGTTTACTGCTTGAGTTCCTGCCTCCACTCCCCTCAATGATGAGCTGCAAGCCCATCTGGACATATAACCTCAATAAACTCTTTCTTCTCCAAAATGGTTTTGGATAGTCAGTATTTTATCACATGAACAGAAACATAACTAGAACAAGACATTTTTCTCCTTTGGTTAAATATATTTCTAACCCTCCCTCATCTACTCTTCCCCTCACCCCTTTGTCTCAATCCTATAGTTTGTTTATTTGTTTTTTATTTCTTTTCACTCCATCATTGCTGTCATGTAGCAATGCTCTGCATATTTTTGGATGTTGAGTTGTATTCTGAAATGTGGCCAAATTCTTTGCTTGTTGGTGAGTGCCTTTACACACAAACCAAATGGTCAGATGCTACATTGCTGGGTTCTGCTCTCTTTAAGGAGTCAGATGTCTACTCATTAATGGAATACAGATGAGAGAATTATACCTTTTTCTTGCCCTGGACAAGTGATTGCAACAAAGAGGAAGTTTCTATTTTCATTCCTTAATGAGGCAACAATGCATTTTGGTTGTGCTCTGACTTTTCCTTGATCTGTTAATGGACACATTTTGGTGCCTCCTGTGAGGAATGTTTAATAAATTACTGACACATATAGTAAATAAGGAATCACTTTGCAAGCAATTATATCCTTAATGATGCAAATGAGCAAAAACAACCATGTTTTTGAGATTCATTCTATGGGCAAATGGCTAGAAGGGAGCACAAGTGGACTACATGTTAATATACCCTCCAGATGTGCAAAAACATGACCAAAAGCACTTTAAAAATTTCAATCGATAATGGATTTGTAAATTTGGACACATTCTGAGGCAGAACATTATGATGGCATAAGCACCTGGTAGAGACAATGAACTCCATGACACAAAAGAGGCTTTGAGCTCTCATCCTAGTCAGGCCAAGAATAAAACCCCAATGTAGGGAAATGATGTTCCAACCTGGTCCAGTTTTGTACATTTCACCAGCTCTCCACAAGGCCTTCATATGATAAAAAAAAAACTAAGGGATTACTCCATTAATTACAATCGATGTCTCATGATCTGTTCATCTCTGGAAATAACCTCAGAATACTTCTGGAAGGGTGTTGTCTGTTAGTCTTTACTTTCTCTGGTTTCCTGTAGATTTGCTCAATAAAGATCCTTGCTGAAATATGAAATCAAAGGAAAGGATTTTCCCCATCCATAGGCACCTGTGGTAAACCATATGATGCAAGGATTGAGCCTCTCCTGTGTTATGTCACACGCAAATTGAAATATCAGCAGTGTCTCCTTGAACTTACCAGACCTATCCAGGGACCACATGGTTAGGCAGGGTTTTTTGCCTCTATTGTTTTAGGTGCACACTGGATGCTGGCAGAGGACCATAGAGAGAAGGATTACTAGGCAGATATCTGGACACTTTCAAGCAAAACTATTTCTTGACATGCAAGCAGTCTGAGCACATAAAAAAACAAGAAGCAGCAGCTGGGGCAGCACAACCTCCAACTTCTACTTCCCTCAGTGGTTTATGTCATAGCTTGTATCACTGTGGGAGGAGCACTGTAATGCTGCAGACAATAATAAGTTGCAACATCTTCAGGCTCCACGCTGCTGATGGTTAGAGTGAAACTTTTCCCAGAATATTGGCCACTGAACCTTGATGAGACACCAGATTGCAAACTATTTGCAAAATAGATCAAAAGTGTAGGAGCTTGTCCTGATTTCTGCTGGAACCAGTTTAGTTCATTGCTAATGCCCTGACTTGCCAGGCAATTGATTGTCACTCTTTCTCCTTGAGATGCTGACAGGAAGGTTGGAGATTGTGTCACTTGAATGTCACATCTGGCACCTGACAATAGAAAGACAAACAAACAAAAAATAACATAATTAACAATGTTATAGTAGGAATTCCCTGATTAGAAGGATAGTGATGACTACTCTGGGCTGAATAAATTTTCTATGCTGTGTAACTTACCTGAGAGCCAGAGTAGCCAAATTGCCAGGGCCTGAGCAGAATCCTTCATGGCCATGCTGTGCCCTGACTGTCACTGGCTACTGCAGGGACTATAGCAGCCAGCTAAGAATCTGTCAGTTAAGTGGGATATGCTCTGGGCACATGCAAATCAGCGAAGTTTGTCAGGCCTAGGGACAGCTGTAGGGTTTGCTCAGCTTAGTAACACAGGAAGTCTCAGTCTATCGGGACCCTCCATCAGACCCGGGAGACACACACTTGCTGCTTCGAAAGTGTTTCTCATGGGGATTACAGGATATAATTAGTCCATTGTCCTTTAAGTGGAGTGGTTTTGTTTTATTTTGTTTTGTTTTGTTTTGTTTTGTTTTGCACTGCACAGATGAAATATTTTTCTTTCTAATTTTGAATATAAGATGGATGGTTGGAGATTTAATTCTTGGGAAACTGCAAGAAATATAAGTTGAGGCCAAAGTGTTGTCTTTTTTCTTCTCTACAGTTTTATTTAATAAATCATCAGGACAAATGATGGACAGAGACATAGTTTTGACTGAAATTTAGATGCATAAAGGCAACAAAGGGAGGTCAGTATATATGCATACATTCATAGCTATATGGTAAAGTAACAAAATGTAAAAATACCCTTTGATAAACATAGTTTAATGATCTGTAGGGAAGGGCCTAGATACTGAGTGTCATAACTAAATTGTCACCCTCACATAAGTGTTGTCCTCTATTTCTCAAGACATTTTTCACTCAGCCAGTTTAGTGCAGTTCAGTGCAGGGCACTTGGAGGCATAGTAGAAGAACTAGGAACTGAGCACCAGGAACATGAAGCCCCCTACCCAGAAGCTAAAGTAGTTATCTCTGCCCTACTGGCAGAACTCCTCCATGGTCTGGCAGTGGGAACATTGCCCAAGGCATGGTTGTGACTGACCAGCACCAGTGCAATGTCTTGGCCAACAGCCTTTAGTACTTGCTGCAGGTCCTTAGTCTGTACTTTCTGCCAGGGAGTTCTTGGCATGGTGTGGAGGTAGTTACCACAGTGAACAAAGAATTTGGGCCTTTGGTTCAGCTTGCTAATTGCCTCAAAAGCTTGCTCAGTGAGATGGATCTCCTGCTCCAACTCATCACTGCCATTGTCACAATCCCCAGTGGACCAGGCCTTCATCAACCCTAACTGTGTACTCTCACCTTGGATGAGGTAGAATGGGCCTTTCCATTCCCCTTCCTTTTCTGAGGAAAATGAATTCAGAGTCTTGCCCTGGGCTCTGAAAAACATTCCCCACCTCCACTGAGCAGATGTCATGGCTAGCAACTTTCTAGCCTTGCCTGGGCACATTGTGTGGGAGAAGAGAGCTACTCCATACCACCCTGCAGCACCACCTTAACATTTTCCATGAAAGCAATGTTTTTTAATGGTTGAGGAGAATATTTTTATTGTACATTAATGGAAAATATGTCCAGAGTCATCTAGAATATCCAGAACAAGGAGAGAAAGTAGTAGACTTAAACAAGGCCAGCAAACTGAACCAGGTCATGGGGTGGAGATGGTGTAGGGGTAACAAGAGAAGAAGACAAAGAGAGTGTGGACAAAGGAAACCAAGAGACAGAGACAAGAGAAAGTGTCAAGGGAGAAGACAAAAGAGAAAGCATGACAAAATAGTAGGGTTATATGGGAGTGAGAAATTGGGAGAGGGAGGCACATGAGCTGGAAAAGTTTAGGGTCCTGAAAGCAATTCTTAAAGGCTGAATATTGAACATGCCATCCAAGAAAGTTCAGAAGCAATTCCAAGTAACCATGTACTTGGGAAGGCAAGCAGCCAGGGTACTGTATGAGCAATGGAGTACGGGTAAGAACATCACACTGTTGGGTACATGAGAAAGTGGCAAAAGACTGTGTATGGTAGAATACTGTGAAAAGAATATTTCACTAGGGGAGTTCAGGATGAATTACTGGCTACTGAAATATTCTTAGATAGGGAAAGTCATTGTCTTTAGTTGTGTATTCGACAATGAGCCCACTAATCTCAAACAGATAATTACAAATTAAACTCAAAATCGAAGAGACATCCCAGTTAAACTCAGTGGTCACAAAATAAAACAAATAAACAAAAAATATGAATATTGAAAGTGGAATTGTGGGGTGGAGAGAAAAGACATGGTATGAGTGAGAGCAATAACCGTGCAATATATGCAAGTATAAAATTATCAAAGAACAAATTACATCAATAAAAAGTGCTGGGCTTGCTATGAATGTGTTACTCTGATTGATTGATTGATTGATTGATTGATTGATTGATTGATTGATAAATAAAATGCTGATTGGCCAGTAGCCAGGCAGGAAGTATAGGCAGGACAAGCAGAAAATAGAATTCTGGGAAAAGGAAGGCTGAGTCAGGGAGACGCTGCCAGCCGCCACCACCTTGAGAAGCAGGATGTAAAGTACCGGTGAGCCACGAGTCACGTGGCAAGGTATAGATTTATAGAAATGGGTTATTTAAGATGTAAGAACAGATAGCAAGCAACCTGCCATGGCCATACAGTTTATAAGTAATATAAGTCTCTGTGTGTTTACTCGGGGGATGTGAGGGTTCACCACTGGCGTGTAGCAGTTAATGTGTTTGAAGTTCCTCTCATCTTTGTTGGTTCTGTTCCCTGTATATTAGCCCTGCCTTTCAGACATTGTATCCTTGGTTCATGTCCAACATCTTGAGGTCTCTGTTGTAAACCAGGCTTCATTTTCACGTCTTTATGATGGGCCCCTCAGGGCTTCATGACAGGGAATCCAACCCTGCCACAGGGATACCTGGCATATATATGAGAAAAAATTATGGAAATACAGTATGTTATTACTCTATTTTAAAAGGAGAATCAATGATCAATGAAGTACAATGCATGGCAGATAATCCTTCTCTAGAAAACACAAGTTACAAAACAAAGATCCTAATGTTCATGTATAAGAAAGCTCATCATGAGAGAGGTCCCAGACCACAAAACAATACAGGCCATTGTCAGTTTTTTATTTCTTGCCCACCATAATGAATGGTTTTCCCCTTATCTGGTGGTTAGTACTTAGTGTAGAAGCTCACAGATCTTGAAAGTGTTAAGAATAACTATGGTGTGCTCACACTTATCCTCAATGGAATGTATATATCATCCCGTCATTTTAACAACAAAAGGATCACAAGGAACTCTGTGAAACAGTGGGTTCTGGACATGATCATTGTTGTTATGAACACACTGCTGTGGTTACCTGTATAACATTGGATCCATTAACATTTTTTCATGAATGGAGGAGAGCCTGATGAGTTCCTAATCTTCACTAACAGGCTATTAACAGTGAATGTCTTCTGGGAAAGGCTGTGCCATTCTCTTCAGTGTTGTAGCCATTATTGCCATTAGCCAGTAACAAGCTGCTCTGTTCCAGTACATAAGACCCAACTCAAAAAAAAAAAAAAAAAAAAAAAAAGCCCCAACTCATGTTCATGCAAGCAAAAGGAAATTAACTCACTGACTTAAAAAAAAAATCATTACAGTTTGAGGAGGTTATTGAGAATAAGAGTTTCAGTCTTAGAGGGAAGAAGATAATTGGGAGTAAAAATAAAAAAATATAAAATAATCATTATTTATGTTTTTAAATCTCCAAAGTATATAATGAATTAAAATAAAACAAAACTTAAAATGTATATAGGACACCACTGAATGAATAGAAACTTACATTGTTGGGTTTATGGAAAGAGGAAAGAAAGGTGAACATACAGAAAACATAGTTAATAAAGTTCTATCAGGGTTATAGTAACAGTGTAAAATGTACTTGGGAGTGTTCTTTGTCTTCGATGCTGTATAAAAATGAGGAATATTTATGTTGGTTCTTGATATTTTTATTAGAAGTCAGCAATTTAAGTGAATAGGAAAGCTACAAAAAGTTCACCAACTTGTCTGTTTTATAGTATTTGCTTTTATCTCTGTAAATATTCACTTTAGAATTTAGTCACATGCAAATGAGGCCAAATGACATAACCCCTCTGCTGTGATTACCTCTACTCCGACAATAGAAGGAGTCACACTGGAAGCCACGTGCTCAAGTCTGCATCTCCCATCTTCCCTCTGCACAGTGATAGTGGATAGTGACTCTCTCTGAAACTTTTATCACAAGGGAAGATGTTTGGACAAACAGATTTAGTTGGGTCCAATCTATGGTCAGTGTCATATTATAGAAAGGGGCCAAATGTCCACTGTTTTCTCCTTTCCTTCAATTGTCAAAGGCCAGTTCATATTGTTCTCTGCAGTGAAATTGTACCCATCACTAGTGTGTCACACTGTTGACAATGTTGAGTAGCATAGGACTGGAAAGGGGAAATAGATGAGATCTCCTAAGTAAACTGGGGGTAAGGGGGTAATAGAGTGGAGGGAATGGGGGATGAGAACATGAAGGAATAGGATGGTCATGCTGGGAGAGGGATGGAGTGGGAAAGCAATGAAAGAGAGATCTTGATAGAAATAGACATTATGGGATTAGGGAGAAAACTGGTGCTGGGGAAATTCCCAGGAATCTACAAGGATGACCCCAGCTTAGACTACTAGCAGTAGTAGAGAGAGAAGCTGAACAGGCCTTCCCCTGTAATCAGGTTGGTGAATATCCTAAATGTCATCATAGAGACTTCATCCAGGAACTGGTGGAAGCAGATGCAGAGATTCAAAACCAAGCACCAGGCTGAGTTCTATGAGTTCAATCAAAGAGAGGGGAAAGGTATTATATGAGGGGGCAGTGTGTGTCAAGATCATGATACAGAGGTCTACAGAGACAACTGAACCAAGCGTGAAGAAACTCATGAACTTTAGACCGACAGCTGTGGAGCCTGCATGGAACCAGACTAGGCCCTCTGCATGCAGGAGACATTTGTGTAGCTTGGTCTGTTTGAGGGGCCCCTGCCCTGGCAGTGGAATCAGGATCTATTCCTGGTGTATGAGCTTGCTTTTCAGAGCCAGTTATCTATGGTGGGACATCTTGCTCAGCCTTGATGCATAGGGGAGGGGCTTGGACCTGCCTCAACTGACTGTACCAGGCTTTGCTGTCTCCCCATGGGAGGCCTTACCCTTTTGTAGAAGAGGATGGTGGGTGAGTTGGGGAGGTTGCAGGGGTGGAGCAGGAGGAAGGATGGGAGGGGGAACTGTGGATGATATGTAAAATGAATAAAAAATTTTCTTAAATAAAGAAAAATAACCCTGTGGTGATATTGTGTTCCCCCAAAATATTGTGCACCCTAATAAACTTATCTGGGGTCAGAGAACAGAGCAGCCACTAGACAGATATAGAGGCCAGAAAATGGTGGCACTCACACCTTTAATCCTAGCCTTCTGGAGGCAGAGATCCAGCTGGATCTCTGTGAGTTCAAAGCCACACTGGAAACAGCCAGGTATGGTGATTCACGCCTTTAATCCCAGGAAGTGATGGCAGGAAGCAGAAAGGTATATAAGGCATGAAAACTAGGAACTAGAGCTGGTTAAGCTTTTAGGCTTTAAGCAGCAGTTCAGCTGAGATCCATTTGGATGAGGACTCAAAGGCTTCCAGTGTGAGGAAACAGGATCAGCTGTGAAATTGGCGAGGTGAGGAAGCTGTGGCTTGTTCTGTTTCTCTGATCATTCAGCGTTCATTCCAATATCTGGCTCTGGGTTTGTTTTTATTAATAAGACTCTTTAAGATTTGTGCTACATAGCCCTTTACTCTCTATAATTTCATATAAACAAATGTACATTGTACTTCACATGGTGGGATTGAGAGTCATATGAGGGTGATTCAATTTTGTTTGATACTTGTAAGCAGAATAGTGGACATCGGAGCCAGAAGAATCCTAGGTGAAGTGCTGCAGACACCTGAGAGTATCAACACCCATGCCTTCAATTTCAAGGCATAACAGAAGATCATGGTGAGGCAATTTCCGTTTCTCTGATAGAGGTGCTCTAGCTTTTGTGAGAAAAGCAGGAATTCTTTTTACTGTCAGCTTCTCTCAATATTTTCCTGCCATTTAAATACTGATGCTTAGAAGCAAATTCATTGCGTTTAAATAATGTGTGCTTGGAATGTCCACAGAAGCTTCTACTCTTCTGTACAAGTTCCACCTGGAGATACAATTCAAACTCTTCACAGGGAATGACTGTGTCCTCTGTTAAAGCAGAAAAGACATGGTTATTCTGTTGTGCTGGAAATAAAAAGGAAGGATGATAGGGTACAGAGATGACTGTTTAGCCTCTTCTACAAAAATAAATGTCTCTCTGTGAGATTTTGTAACAATCCTGTGACATCTCAGAAACAGTTTCAGTGAGTGAGTCATGAAGTCTGAGCAGCTGAGGCAGCCTGGCCTTTCACTTCTGTTTCCATGAGGTTTATGTTATAACTTGTATCACTGTGGGAGGGTCATTAGAAACTTGCAGACAATAGTAAGTTGCAATGTCTTCAGACTCCAGGCTGCTGATGGTGAGAGAAAAATCTGTCCCAGACCCACTGCCACTGAACCTCAATGGGACCCCATCTGCCAAGCTATTTGGATAATGGATCAGGCACTTAGGAGATTTCCCCGGTTTCTGCTGGAACCAGTTTAAATATTTGGTAATGCCCTGACTGGCCCGACAAGTGATGGTGACTCTGTCTCCCAGAGATGCAGACAGGGAGGATGGAGACTGGGTCATCTGGATGTCACACATGGAACCTAAGAATGGAGACATAATAAAGAGCCACGTAGTTAAGCATATTATGAAAAGACTGCCCCCAATGCCAATCAGCACTAATCACAGTGTAACAGTGAAATTCCCATTTTAGTCCTTTTTTACTTGGAAGCCAGAGCAGCAGGAGCCCGAGGAGCTGAGCAGGGGCCCTCATGTCCATGCTGAGTCCTGACTGCAGTGACAACTGCACAGGGTGTGACTGGTATATGAAGAAGTCCTCAAGGCTGTGCAGTGAGTGCATGCAAATCACTGGGAACCAGTTAGGGTGGGCACAGCTGCAAGACTTGCTCATCTCAGTAACTGAGCACAAGTTCTGTGTCTCCAGATGCCCATGGTCAGACCACACATATTCCTATAGAGAATTCATTTTTATATTAAAATTATAGATGATATTTTGGAGTTTTCTTTGAAAATTTCTACTATACATAAGCTCTTTTTGGAATAATATATTTCAAATATATATTAGCTGTAATATAGACAAATATCTGACTGACAATGAATATACAACAGAGGAGGGACTATTAAATCTTTAATTCAGCCAAATAATTTATAATTAAAAATCTATGCATGGATTTAAATTAAAGGAACCATATGGCACGATTCTATTTTGGATTGTCACATTTTTAGTCAGTCTCATGTCTGGCAGCCATCTTTGCTAGGAATAGAAAAGATAGAATTTAAAAACAATGCTTATTTAATAGGATTTTAAAGCTACACTGAGTTGGAAATTGAAAGAGATGGAGACATACTTGTTGGCTATCTAGACAGTCATCCCAGGGTCTTCCATGGTCATTGAGGGCAGAGGTCTCAGGGCAACAACATCAATCTTCAGCTGCCAGTCCTAGGCCTGCCAGGCCTCAGCAGATCCAATAGTTCTGGGGTAGGAACTTGTGGGGAGGACCAGACTACCTTGTCTAGGCAAAGGTGAGGCAATGGATTCCCCAGAGTCCTGTTGTCCATGGTCTAAAGAGTGCTCTGGCAGCAGTTGAGGTGAAAGGCAATTTTTGCTCAGTGGCTGGTGTTGCCACTCTGGAGCAAGTTTCAGGTGCAGGTTTTTCTGTGCCCACTCATCTTCTTTGGAGGAAATAAAGGAACTGCCAGGAGCCAGCATGTCTCTGTCTCATGAAAAGATTTTTTTATTAAACACTTTAAATGCTATATTCTCAGATCTCTTGAGCATTTGTGTTCCCTAACAGTTTTCAATGTTAGCAGCTTTCACAAGACTAGGACTTTACAATTTATTCTGTCAGGTTCAGCCCTAAAATTAATCATTCTGAATTGAAACTCTTCTAGTATCAAAATAGGCAAATACAAATGAGTTTTCCTGCTCCTGGTACTAAACATATATCAACCATAAAAGAGTGGCCATGAGTGTAAAGAAAACTTTTACTTTCTAAGAAATTGTTTTCCATTGATCTATTTGGATTTATTCTTTCAGTTCTTGACCAAGTTACAAAATTGTAATCATTAGTTACCTGCCCTCTTTTATATACTTTCTTGGGAAGGCACTGTTACTAAGGAACAAGGTTTCTTTACTGCAATGTTTGTTGTCTATTTTGTTCTCTACTTTGCCCAAGTTTCTTCATTTACAATTCCTATCATAGGATCTATGACTTTTCTAGCTACAGGTTCTTGCCCCCTAATTGTGACAAGTATTGATTTTGTCTTACGTAATTGGCCTTAATTCCAATCAGAAAGTATTTGGTTATTGCATGATTTTCATGCCACTACTGTTAAAGTTGGTATGCTTTATAAGACTGGTTAGGTGTCAGTACAGCCTAGTGGTCTAAGGCGCCAGACTCAAGACTGGTCATTATTATAGCTCCTCAGGTAAATATAATGTTACTTTAGTTTTCTTATGTTTTTGAGACCTGATTTGTATCTTTTAAAAATTATAATAAGTTTGTTAGAGTGGGGAGAATCAGTTTTCTTTAGGGGTTGGCCCCTGGTAGGTTAGTCTCACACCAATGTGTATAAGGGAAGTACAAACTGGATTCAGTGGGTTATGCAAAAGGGGGGGGGGTTTATGAAGTCTGAAGAGAGTGAGGGTAAAGAATATGAGAAGGAGTGGGGGTGAATGCCATCAAAATACATTGTAGCATGCAAGAAATTCCATAAGGGTACTTTAAAAATTACATTAAAAATATATGACCATGGAAGACCTTGACTTGGAAATGTGGGCATGAAGGGTGTTGGGGGGGGGGAAGTCTGGGGTGTGAGAAGAAAGAAGAGGGGGGAAATCTGTGGTTAGTATGTAAAGTGAATAGAAAATTTCCTAATAATAATAATAAGAAAAAATATATAAGCTGGGCAGTGGTGGCATATGCCTTTAATCCCAGCACTCAGGAAGCAAAGCCAGGCAGATCTCTGTGAGTTCAAAACCCTGTCTTGAAATATATATATATATATATATATATATATATATATATATATATATATATATATATATATAAACAAGGAGCCAGGGATGGTGGCACAGGCTTTTAATTTAATTTTAGTTTTTAAGCGCTGGGAGGCAGAGGGAGACAGAATGCTGAGTTCAAGGCCAGCCTGGTCTACAAAGTGAGTTCCATGACAGCCAGGGCTACACAGAGAAACCCTGTGTCAAAAAAACCTATATAAAGATAATAGAATAACTTAGTTATTAATAAGATAAAAATATACTTTTAAATTTTGAATCAATAAAAATATGTGAACAAGTAATATATGTAAAACTGTGCTATACATTCCCAGTAGGGACCAGCCATAAGAGCATATACCATTGTCCACTTGTTATTTTCCAATAACTCCTGCCTATTGCCCTTCTTATTTAAATGTTCTTTCCCACTCCTTTCAGCTGAGGTAATCAGCATCAGGGATTTTCTGTCATTAGGCCTGAAGATGTATAAGCTACCTTTCTAGCTCTGTGACCACGATGAATGTCCTGTCTTAATGACTCATGAGCTCTTGTGGGGCTGTTCGTGATTCTTCCTGCTAACCATAATACCTTCTCAGAAGTTCATGTGCTCTCAGCAAGCATTCAGCAATGCTAGAAAATATGTTGTTCAACAAAGCTGTGCATCACTCTGTGGCCCATGCCTTATAGTTCCTAATACAGTTTTTGGGTTTTTTTGTTTTGTTTTGTTTTGTTTTGGTTTTGGTTTTTCGAGACAGGATTTCTCTGTGTAGCTTTGCGCCTTTCCTGGAACTCGCTTGGTAGCCCAGGCTGGCCATGAACTCACAGAAATCCGCCTGCCTCTGCTTCCCGAGTGCTGGGATTAAAGGCATGTACCACCATCGCCCGGCTAACACAAGCAGTTTTGAATGCCAGACTAAGGTGTGTGACTGACCCTCCAACAGTTCACAAAGTAGAATTTTGTGGAAATTTATATAAAGCAGGAGAAACCCTGAGTGAGCAAGGTAATGAGTGACTGTATATTGTTGATATGGCATGACCAGGTTGAGTATTCCAAGACTTTGGTCTCAGAAAACTTCGGCAAGTCCAGTTCTTAACATCAGTCAAGCTCAAAGGGCTTGGAAAAGATCTCTTTGGGAATCCAAGAAAGAGTATTTGATCATTGCGTGAAGAGACATCTTCTGTGTGAGGTGGAGCAATAAACAGATCATAGACTGTGAAGCAGCAATGGACTGAGGAGAGTGTCCTTGCAAGGCAGTAAAGCATATGGGTACACTTTCCATTCAAAGTACAGGATTTAACCTTGAAGAAGGAGAAACAGGGCTCTCAGATGACACTAAATATCCTTCTTTACCCTATAAGAACAAGAAAGTTACTGTCAGTGGATGGGAAAACCTTGCCTTGTGAGTGAGTAATATCCAGATATACCAGGGTCTGAAGTCATAGGGCTCATTAACAACAACTGCCACTGGAGAGAATCAATTCTTGATTTAAGGACCTGCCAGATCCTGTACCACTATTGCCATTTCTATTAATACCATACAAGCTACTAGTGTAACATCAATAGTTATTCATTGATTATCTATGTTTTATAAAAATAAAGTAATGATTAGCAGTATAACAAAATGACCATACATTCTAGAGTTATCCCTGGCTAGTCATGGGTAAATTTGAGCCTCTAGAAATAAATTTAAAGCTTTGCCTTCTAGAATAACAATCCTGTGCTAGAAAATACTATTTTAATATCCCCAAGAAGATAAAGTTTATCATTTTTTACCACTGACCTAAAAATGCAGCTTTGAAACTAAGCCTGGATTGTGATGAACAGGAAATCTCAGTTCAGAAATGTTCCCCTGAGATTTAGTTGTCCAAAAGGGCATTTGATACCAAAGCCATTTACTGAATGGCAGGATAGTGATTTGATTTGTAACAGGATATCAGGGTATAGAATGTTACCAGTACCCAAATCCTCAAGTGCTGACCTCAAACATTTGTATGTTGTATTTGTATATTGTATTGTATGCACAGCCTAGATTAGGAAAGATGAGCTGCTATCTTTTTTTACTCTGCCTTGTGTGTCAGTGATAAATCAAGTGCCATCTCTTAGTTAAACAAGTCTAATTTGGTGTCTTTTAATTTCTGTGTTTTAAATTTATTACTAATAGCGCCATTAAAAGGCCACATATTTTCCTTTAAGGAAGTATTGTATATCTCACAAAGAAAACTACACTGAGAAGTGCTTACGTAATATAAAACATATTGCTATGACAGCTGAATGGACCATTATTACCATCAATTTTGCACTGATTTTATCTAAAAAATGTTTGCATATATGTTCAAAATCAATCTTCTTCTGCACTTTCTGAATATCAAGTTTATGTTTATGTCAGTGTTGTGGCAGAGACAACTATTTGCAATTAAAGGTAAGGAAAAGATGACTTAATTATTTCAAATCTCAAGTATTTCTGTGAATATTGTGAAAAAATATTTTCACACATAAGGAACATGATTATATAAAAAATTTCCCATGCATTTTCAATTACACCCTAGACTATGAATAGATTTATCTTAAACCATGGCTCTTCCATGGAAGTTTTTGTTTACATTGCAGTGTGAGAAATGAAATGGAGATGTTTCCAATCTCATGACCAAAATATACTCACTTAAATCAATATGTATTCAAAAGGACACACAATCCTCAACTTATATGCATTAAAGAGATTACTGACATAAAAGATAATTCCAGGGGCTGGAGAGATGGCTCAGAGGTTAAGAGCACTGGCTGTTCTTCCAGAGGTCCTGAGTTCAATTCCCAGCGCCCACATGGCAGCTCAAAACTGTCTGTAAATCCAGTTCCAGAAAGAAAGACTTCAAGAAAGCTGAATGCAAGCTGCTCTTTGTATCGCTGTGATTCGGTCCCTCCCCATGTGTACTGTGTCCTTCTTTGTGCTCAGACACATCTGCTGGAGAACCATAAACTGTAAGCTGAGTAAACCCACTCCTCTCCAAATTAATGGTCTGAGTTTTATGATCCTCATGAAATGGCAAAGATGTGACTCAGCAAATAGAGGAAGGTCTGAGGACACTATCGGTGAGGTAGTGTGTAAGGGGAATTACTGAGTGTTCCCAGTACAAGTTGATTCAACCTCATCCTTCTCATCCCAGAAACTCAGAGCTGACTCGTTCTTTTTAGACATTGCCACCCCTCTGCCTCATTTACCCTTGTTTATCTGTGGTATGTGCAGGAAGGGAAATCTGGAAGCTGAATTCCCCCTTTTCTGGTACCATTTATTGTGGGATATTTGATCACACTGTGAAACTCCAAGACTGTGTTAATAAAATCAGACTTGGACAGGGGGTGTAACCAGTAACTAGTTGACAGGAATTAGCACTAGAGAGTATGGAAAGCCAGAAACAGGGATAGGGAGATGCTTGGGAAGGATTACAGATGGACTTAGAGTTTCACAGGCTTTTTTGGTTTGGGATGGCTCTCTTCTGGGGCTCTGGCCAAACAGGAAGGTCAGCTGGTTTCCTCTCAGCCTCTCTGATATAGCAGGTTTTTACCCCAACATCAGACTCCTGAGTCTTTATTAGTAAATAGAATCACTTAGTTAAAAACAACATTTGGTGTCCCAGATCAGGTACATATATCTAGGCATAGAGCAGCTGGCATGCTACCTGGAGGGAGCCTAAATGGAAATGCCTACCACAGCCTGCCATCAGCATCTTCCCAGAGCTAGGTGGGTCAATGTGATGCCAGGTTGTGCCTGGATATCATATAAGAGGGAGTCAGGAAGATAGAGAGGATGAGAGACACACACACACACACACAGACACACACACACACACAGAGAGAGAGAGAGAGAGAGAGAGAGAGAGAGAGAGAGAGAGAGAGAACATGGGGGGGACATCCTGTCAGTTGGAAGAGTTTTGTTTAAACTGGCATAGGAGAAAGCTATTTCTGTGATGGCAGGAGAGGAGAAAGCAGCTGGGTGCTTGCTCTGCCTCTCTTTGCTATCAAGCTTTCACCCCAGCACCTGGCTCCTGAGTCTTTATTGGTAAAAATCAAATGATTGAGATTTAATTAAAAAAACATATGGGCAAGTCTGTGAAACATTTTCTTGATTGGTAATTGAAGTGGGAGAACACTTTTCACTGGCAGCAGTGCTATCTCTGGTGAGGTGGCCCTGGAATGTACAAGAAAGAAAACTGAGCAAGCAATGAGGGACAGCTGTGAGCAGCATTCCTCCCTGGTCACAACTTTAATTCCTGTTTTATTTCAGTTTCCGTCTTGATTTTCTGCCTGACTTCCCTCAAAGATGAGCCGTAAGCCCATCTAGACATATATGTCAAATAAACACTTTCCTCTCAAAAATGGTTTTGGTCAGTCAGTTTTTTATCACATGAACATAAATATAGCTGGAACAAGACATTTTTCTCCTTTGGCTAAATATATTTCTAACCCTCCCTCATCTATTCTTCCCCTCACCCCTTTGTCTCAATCCTATAGTTTGGTTATTTGTTTCTTATTTCTTTTCACTCCATCATTGCTGTCATGTAGCAATGCTCTGCATATTTTTGGATGTTGATTTTGTATTCTGAAATGTGGCCAAATTCTTTGCTTGTTGTTGAGTGCCTTTACACACAAACCAAATACTCAGATGCTAGGTTAGTGGGTTCTGTTCTCTTTAAGGTGTTAGATGTTTACTCATTAGTAGGCTACAGGTGAGAGAATTATACCTTTCCCTTGCCCTGGTATGTCTGATAAGTGATTGCACCAAAGAGGAAGTTTCAATTTTCATTCCTTAATGAGGCAACAATGCATTTTGTTGCCCTCTGAGTTTTCTTTAATCTTTTAATAGACACATTTTGGTGCCTCCTGTGAGGAACACTTAATAAATTACTGACACAAAAAATAAATAAGGAATCACTTTGCAAACAATTATATCCTTAATGATGCAAATGAGCAAAAACAGCCATGTTTTTGAGGTTCATTCTCTGAGCAAATGGATAGAAGGGAGCACAAGTGGACTACATAATATACCCTCCAGATGTGCAAAAACATGACCAGAAGCACTTTAAAATTTTCAGCCTACAATGGATTTGTAAATTTGGACACATTCTGAGGCAGAACATTATGATGGTGTAAGCACCTGGTAGAGGCAATGAACTCCATGACACAAAAGAGGCTGCGAGCTCTGATCCCAGTCAGGCCATGACACATCAATCAAGAATAAAACCCCAATGTAGGGAAATGGTGTTCCAACCAGGCCCAGTCCTGTACATTTCAGCAGCTCTCCACAAGGCCTTCATATGATAAAACAACTAAGGGATTATTCCATTAATTACACTGGATCTCTCATGATCTGTTCATCTTTGGAAATGACCTCAGAATAATTCTGGAGAGGTATTATCTGTTAGTCTTTACTTTCTCTGGTTTCCTGTAGAGTTGCTCAATAAAGATCTTTGCTGAAATGTGAAGTCAAAGGAAATGATTTTCCCATCCATAGGCACCTGTGGTAAACCATATGATGCAAGGATTGAGCCTCTCCTGTGTTATGTCACATGCATAATGAAGCATCAACAGTGTCTCCTTCAACTTCTCAGACTTATCCAAGGACCACATGGTTAGGCAGTTTATTCCCTGTTGTGGTAGATGCACACTGAGTGCTGGCAGAGGACCACAGAGAGAAGGATTACTATGCAGATATCTGGGCACTTTGAAGCAAAACTATTTCTTGACATGCAAGCAGTCTGAGCACATAAACAAACAAGAAGCAGCAGCTGGGGCAGCACAGCCTCCAACTTCTACTTCCCTCCTTGGTTTATGTCATGGCTTGTATCACTGTGGGAGGAGCACTGTAATGCTGCAGACAATAATAAGTTGCAACATCTTCAGGCTCCAGGCTGCTGATGGTTAGAGTGAAACTTTTCCCAGAGTATTGGCCACTAAACCTTGATGAGACACCAGAATGCAAACTATTTGCATTATAGATCAAGCGTGTAGGAGCTTGTCCTGATTTCTGCTGGTACCAGTTTAGTTCATTGCTAATGCCCTGACTTGCCAGGCAATTGATTGTCACTCTTTCTCCTAGAGATGCTGACAGGGAGGTTGGAGATTGTGTTACTTGAATGTCACATCTGGCACCTGACAATAGAAAAACAAACAAACAAACAAAATAATATAATATAATCAACAATGTTATAGTAGGGATTCCTTGATTAGTAGGGAAGTGATGGCTACTCCAGGCTGAATAAATTTTCTATGCTGTGCAACTTACCTGAGAGCCAGAGTAGCCAAATTACCAGGGCCTGAGCAGGAGCCTTCATGGCCATGCTGTGTCCTGAATGGAACTGACTCCTGCAGGGACTGAACAGCCAACTAAGAATCTGTCAGTTAAGGGGGAAATGCTCTGGGCACATGCAAATCAGCAAAGTTTGTCAGGCCTAGGGACAGCTGCAGGGTTTGCTCAGCTCTGTAACACAGGAAGTCTCAGTCTATAGGGACCCTCCATCAGACCTGGGAGACACACACTTGCTGCTTCGAAAGTGTTTCCCCCTGGGGATTACAGGATATAATTAGTCCAGTGTCCTCTAAATAGAGTGTTTTAATTTTGTTTTGTATCTCACTGCATGGATGAAATATTTTTCTTTCTAATTTTGAATATAAGATGGACAGTTGAAGATTTAATTCTTAGGAAATTGCAAGAAATTTAAGTTGAGGCCAAAGTGTTGTCTTTTTTCTTCTCTGGGGTTTCATGGGATAAATCATCAGGACAAGTGATGGACAGAGATTTAATTTTGACTGAAAGTTAGATGCATAAAGGCAATAAAAGGAGGTCAGCATATATGCATACATTTATAGCTCTATGGTAAAGTAACAAAATGTAAAAATACCCTTTGATAAACATAGTTTAATGATCTGTAGGGAACAGCCTAGATACTGAGTGTCATAACTAAATTGTCAACCTCACATAAGCATTGCCCTCTATTTCTTAAGGACCTGTTTCACTCAGCCAGTTTAGGGAACTTACTTGTCCTCTGCCTTTTGAAAGACTCTGTCATGTCTCTTTCTCTAAGAACACTAAATAATTCCCAAATCAGTGTCTTCTACACTCTGGGATAACCATTCATTATCTTTCTTATTCAAGCTTTTCCTTGTTAGAAGCAAAGGCATGTTATACACACAAAGTCTATCCTTGTAGTAACTCTGATCCACAAACCTACAAATTCCCCATCAGATAGCTCTTCTAGTTTTATTTCACACCATGGTGTTACTTTTTTGTCAACTTGACACAAGCTAAAGTCATCTGAGGGGAGAAAACATCAATAGAGAATATGTCTCCGTTAGATAATGCTGTATCCTATGGATAATTTTTTTTTTAGTAATTGATGGTGAAGGGCTTAGCTCACTGTAGATAAGGCTACCACTGGACTGGTGGTCCTGGTTTCTATAAGACAGCAGGCTGAGTAAGCCATAAGGAATAAAGGCCTCCCATGGCTTCATTATCAGCTTTTACCTTCAGGTTCCTGTCCTGTTAGAGTTCCTGTCCTTTTTTCCTTCAATGGTATACAGTGATATGGAAGCATAGGTCAAATATACCCTTTCCTCCCCAACTTGGATTTGGCCAGGTTCTTTCATCACAGTAATAATAACCCTAACTAACACACATATTGAAAGCAATCCTTTTTTTCTGGTTTGAAAAATTTAATTTTCTTGTGCTACTTAATGATGAGCTCTGGTGTGTCACCAATCCACAACATAACTAAATTATTATATGTTTGTTCCATATGAATTTACATGTCCAATTATCTTTTTATTTAATTTCTCATGGTTTTGTACATTGACTTAAACTTTTATTTTCGTTTTTTGAAACAGGGTTTCTCTGTGTAGTTTTGGTGCCTGTTCTGGGTTTTGCTCTGTAGACCAGGCTGGGCTCAAACTCACAGAGATATGCCTGGCTCTGCCTCCCAAGTGCTGGGATTAAAGGCGTGCACCACCACAACCCAGCTTGATTTAAACATTTTAAGGAGAAAGTTTTGCAATTTAGTCTGCTTTGCAGTTCATTTGTTGTAGCATGAATCTTAAAGAGTCTTATTAATAAAATCAAACCTGAGCCAGGTATTGGGGCAAACACTGGAAGGTCAGAGAGACAGAATAAGCCACAGCTACCTCACCTCGCCAGATCCTCAGCTGGTCTTGTTTCCTCAGACTGGATGCCCCGAGCCCTCATCCAGAATGGGTCTCAGCTGAACTGCTGCTAGAAGCCTGAAAGCTTAACCAGGCCAAATGCTTAACCAGGCCAAATGCTTTTAGTTTCTGGTCTCTACGTCTTATATATCTTTCTGTTTTTACCATCACTCCCTGGGATTAAAGGCTGGCTTTCTGGGATTAAAGGCGTGAGTCACCATGCTTGGCTGTATCCTTGAACACATGGATTTCTGCCTCTGGAATGCTAGGATTAAAGGCATGTGCTACCACTGCCTATCCTCATGTTTAATATGGTGGCTGTCCTGTTCTCTGACCCCAGATAAGTTTATTAGCATACACAATTTTTTGGGGAACACAATACCACCACATTTCCCCTCTTTTGTCTAAAATTAAGAAAAGCTTATAACTAATACAAGAAAAATTATATCCAATAAGTATATACAATATAAACAGTCAAGAATTACATTAACGATGTCTAGTCCATTAACATTTGACAGGTTCAGATGAAAAACTCTATTATATATATTAACAATGTCCAGTCCAGTAACATTTGATAAACTCAGACAAAAATGTTTTCATTACTTGTCCTATATAAAACAAGTAATTCCTTTTTAAAAGTATTTTTTCTTTTCATAATAGATTCAGTAGTCTACCTTTTGTCATTTTTATATCTTCCTCTTTTTCTTTTTAGTGTAGATTCAGTGATCTACCCATTTATCCTTTATTCTTTATCTTTTTTCTCAGAATAGATTCAGTGATCTATCTCATGTCTATATTCTTTCCTCTTTTTTCTTTCTTTTTTAAACAAAACCTCTGAATCTAATCTCCATGTTCAGCTTTTTTCCTGACCATTAACAATTAACAACTTGTAACCAACCATCATAAACAATGACAATATCCATAACTCATTAAATGACCAAAAAACCTCCCATCCCACATCTTGGGAATGTGGGTGTCGTTTTCTTAAAATTACTTCCATCTTTAGGGGATCCTGAAAAGAAAATTTTTGGGTTAATTGTCAAGTCCTATATCACTTGTCCAGCCACTGCATAATGAGAAAGTGCAGGGCTTGTTTCAAGTCCTTGTTCAAGTAGTCTGTCAGGCTGGATCATCTCAGCTAGCCATCTCAAAATTGTCCTAAACAGTTTATAGTCCAAAGTCAATCTTTCCATGGTGTTAATCAGCTTAATGGCTTTACCACAGTCCTTGTAGAATCATCATTGTGGAGTCCTGTTGTCTTTTTGAAGATTTCAAAGTCACTGTTAGGCGTGGTCATGGTTCCCTGCAGACTTTTTTTTTTTTTTTTTTTTTTTTGGTGCCTCCTCTGTAGTTTGGAGCAATCACAGTCTGATAGATGTCTGTCTCTCGGAACCATGAACGTTCTTCCCTAGAAAGGAAAATCTTCACAGCAATTTCTCCCAACCATTTGTCTTGCCAAACTTCTCCAAACTGACCTTTGACGATACTTTCTTGTAGCACGATGGTCCAGGCAATTCTTTTCTGAACAAACAGTAGTAAATCCTTTGTCCCAGGTAGCAGCATCACTGCAGTCACCAACATGATGAGAAGGAGCTGGCAACTCGGAGTAGTAGCCACTGCTTTCATGGTCCCTCCACTGTTTGTGGCTCAGTCCGGGCCGAAGCTTTTCCCAAGCCTCCTAGGCTGGCCTCAAACTCGGGATCTTCCTGCCTCTGCCTCCTTCAGCAAATGCTACTGGCATGCACCACCACAACCGGCCAAGTGTAGGTCAGGCCTGGGCTGGGGCTCACAAGGCCACAGACATGCAGCTTTTTCATGAATTCGTACCACGAACGTTGGGCGCCAGATGTAGCATGAATCTTAAAGAGTCTTATTAATAAAATCAAACCTGAGCCAGGTATTGGGGCAAACACTGGAAGGTCAGAGAGACAGAATAAGCCACAGCTACCTCAATTTGTAGCCAGTTTAGGTTTAAAGTTGGTTTAGGATTCTCCCGTACCACTTCAGGACACTGCAAAACTTCCCTGGCAAGATATAGAGGCCCTGCTTACTTGAGCATCAGGTCAAAAGATTCATGGAGGAAGAACCATGGGGGTCAAAGATCCAGGAGGAGGCAGCAGAGCAGATTCCACAGCAAAAACGAATTTAAGTAACTTCACACTGGTTTTTTTTTTTTTGTCCAGGAGTATTGTATGTCTGTGACAATTAACATGGTATAGTTTGCCCAGGGACAGTTCTGTGTTGTTCTCAGAGAAGTCTACCTCAAGTCCAATTTTCCCACCAGGGTCATTGAAATAGACATAGCATCTATGCAATTATATACTTCCAAATTCAGACTCCACTCAGCAGATTTGCAGTATGAAATAGGCCAGGGACTTAATGTCACTGAATTGGTCTGTGATGCCAAGTAACTGGTTAGAAACTCTATAGCTGAAGAGATGGGGAAACTGGTCTGGCTTCAGCATGTACCAATCTAAACTGTGTTTCCATTAATCTATATGAGATCCTGACTTGATCTGAAGATAGTGCAACAGCTTCTCCAGGGCCAGTTGGCAGAGTGAGCACAGTCTGGGTTATCATGATATTACCACTGGATACTAAAAGCATAATAAGAGAGAAAGTTTACTTAATATACAGGTATAGCAAAATATTTAAAGATTATTTCCGCTAATGCTTTGTTTCCTACTAATCATGTTCACAGCTTTGGTTCATATTCTAAAAGTAGTTCATTCAAAAAGAAAGTATACAGATATTTACAAGATATAAGCATAGTCCAGAGTTAACCTGTACCATATTCTTCCATCCATGGCAGATCTACAACCAGAACACAAATCCTTGTCCATTCTGGCATCTCTCTCAGTCACATATCTAAACCCACAGAACCATACTGGAACACTAGCTGCCATCTCACACATTGACACATCATGGAAGAGCAGTGGTGGGTCTCAGAGCCCATTTTATGCTAGGCATCTGTCTTCATTAGTGTTTCTATTGCTGCAAAAAACAATGACCAAAAAACAAGTTTAGGGAGTGAAGGGTTTATTTGGCTTACACTTCAACATTGTTACTCATCACTGAAGGAAGTCAGGACAGGAACTCAAACAGGGCAGGATCCTGGAGGCAGGAGCTGATGCAGAGGTCATGGAAGGAAGCTGCTTACTGGCTTGCTTTTCCTGGATTGCTCATCCTGCTTTCTAAGTGAACCCAGGACCACCAGCCCCAGGATTGCATCACCCCCATATGCTCCAGCCCAATGGATCCCCCATTGGTCACTAATTGAGAAAATGTTTTATAGCTGGATATCATGTAGGCATTTCCTCAACTGAGGCTCTTTTCTCTCTGATGACTCTATCTTGTGTCAAGTTGACACATAAAAACAGTCAGTACAGCATTCATCTTGGCACCCATTATCCATCTGTCTCTGACTCCAGGCCCTGAAACATAAGGTCCCAGTAACTCTGACTAAGTGACTCCCACCCAAAAATGTGCAGCCATGAACATCTACTTGTTATAATATCACATATTCACTCTCATAAGTGGATCCTAACTTTGAACTGTCATATTTGAATAATTAATCTGAAGTCTGTAAAGTTGGAATTAGAAAGGTCTGATTAGAGAGTGATTGAGAAGAGAACATGAAGGGAGAAAATAGTAGAATGTGTGTGATGTTAAAGTAGACAGTAAGAATAGTAGGGGCCAAGAAGTTTAAGTAAGAATAGAGCAGGGAATAGGAGAGAGGAGAAGATGTTGAGTAATCAAAACTAAGAGTGTAAAAAATAACCATATGGAAACACACTATTTTCTTACTCTTTTTTAAAAGGAGAATCAATAATCAATGAAGCACACTACATGGTGAGTAATGTTCCTCTAAAAACCACAGGTTATAAAATAAAGACCCTAGTGTTATATATAGGAACCTTCATTATGAGAGAAGCCCAAGACCACAAACCAATATAGGCTACTGTCAGTTTTCTTGCTTGCCTATCAACACTAGGTCATAAATACCATTGTTAAAGACACTATATATTTTGGTTGCAGAAGACAGAGAAATGGTGCTTCAATTCAGCTGTAAGTCTCATCCTATCTGCTTAGCTTTTTGAGTTCTCGAAGTTTCTCCGCAAAGCCCTGGTGTAGAAAAATGTAATCAAAAGTCTTGCTCAGCTGTGTACTTCCTGACCTACAATAATGAGCATCTGCTTTGCAGAATGTTAACTGCTGCAATGATCTTCATATGGATAACCTAGAGCTTTCTGGTTAGATCTGTGATCCACTCACTGGTAGAGAACTAGTTTCTGGTATTGCAAATTCATTCAGGAGTCCATGGCTAGAGATGTCCATGGCTTATCCTCATCTATGAATGCCCAGCCTTTTCTTGGCTTAGTTTCTTGCCAGCTTTTCTTAACTTTAAATTATCCCATCTCCATTTTCCTCTGGGCTTTTTCTGTGCTCTTACTTCTGTAAATCTTACTCTTACTCTGTGGTTTGCTATGTAACTGGGTGGCTGGCACCTGGAGTCCTCCTCCTTCACTGGCTGCTCACTCTTCATTCCCTTTTCCCAGATTTTTCCTTCTATATATACACTGTCTGCCTGCAAGTCCTGCCTCTCCTTTCTCCTGTCTTGCTATTGGCCAATTCTTTATTAGACCATCAAGTGTTCTACATGGGCACAGTAACACAGCTTCACAGAGTGAAATAAATAACATAAACAAAAGGAACATACCTTAAAATAATATTCTACTACATTGCCCCTTTTTGTCTAAATAAAAATAAAGATTTTAACTTTAACATATTATAACTACATACAACAAAAACAGTTATCATGTAAGAATTAATTTACAATATTCAGTCCATTTGTAGTTAGCAAAGTCAAAGAAAATAATGCATTATCTATCCTATCTTAGTGATTTCAAAGATTTACATATAACTTACTTTCTATCATTACTAAGGAAAACTACAACTATAACTCTTTAGTCTTCAACTCTGTCAAGGACCCAGAAGGATTTAATATTATCTAACAACAAAGACATTTTGCTGTCTGGACAGTCACCCAAAGTTCTTCTGCAATGTTGGGGCATCCATCTTCAGTCTACAGGCTCAGAGTATCAGGCAGACTCTTCTATAAATCAGGAATTTTGGACTGTCTTGCCTTGTTGTGGCAAAGTTCAACAGTCACTTTCCTCTGTGTCCTGCATGTCCAGACTGCACAGCACATTGTCAGCAGTCAAAGGCAAGAACAGTTTCTTTGCCCAGTAGCTAACCTTGCTACAATGAAAGCAAAATCCATAAGGAGTTTCTTCATTGCCCATCATCTTCTCTGAAGTAAATTGATGCTGCCAGGAGCAGATATGTCTCATTGTCATGAAAATCCCTAAGTTAACAAAACATTTTAAATGCGATATTCTGTAGGTCTTTGAAAGGTTTGAAGACCATCTATCTATCTAAAATATATCTTTATGTTATCTTGAAAGCATACCTAACATATCTACAATTTTGATTGTTACAAATGAATAATTACTAACCTGTGAATCTTGATTATCCTATATAGTTTACAATAATAGCTTTCAAAAACTAGAATTTTACCTTACATTTTTAAGTAAACTGCATAGGTACAATACTTAAACAAGAATGGAAACATATATACAATATGTTGTTACAAAAATAACCTTGAAATTTTTATCAATATACAAAAATCCTAAAAACAAGAGTAGTAACGTATATACAGTGTAACAAAAATAACTTTAAATTTGTATTAATATTCTCTATTCCCCTAAATGATAACAAACATCCATAACCCACCAAATAAACAAAAGGAACCCACACAGTCTCAACTCTTGGGAATGTGGGTGTAGTTTTCTCCATACTTCTTCCTGCTCTCTGTGGACAAAGTATCTTTAGGGTCCCAGAGAGAAATTTTGAGATAATGACCAAGTCCTGGGAAGACAATCAGTCACTTTTGCTGATAGATATTACCTGTCAAGTTTCAGGAGGTCTTGCCTGATCAAACCTGATCCATATTAACCCAGAAAGAATCCACAGCCTCTCATCTCCTGTGGGAACAAAGCTCCAAAGCAGTTTTGATTTCTATTTGACAAATATATTTTTAACTTCTTTTTTAAAGTTAAAGCATTTCTAAAACATCTAGATTGGTTCAATTTAGCAGTCCAGTTCACAATCCCATGTGTCCTAACAGCTCTCTTTTGCTTCTCAACAAGTCAAAAAAAAAAAATCAAAATCAACACAATACCAAACAGGATCTAAACTACTTCTGTATTTTCCATCTTATGTGGCTTTTTTCTTTTACTTTCTTTAAAGACTTTATTTTACAAACTATTCATTTTTTTCTATGACTATACCTTTCCTTTTCTTAAGCCCGAGCACATTATTAAACACACTGTAACCTGTTTAGAGGTTTTTCCATCTGGGTCTCCTTTACTGAGTATCTCTAGTCTTTTTTGACCACATGAGAAAACTTTTAAATGGCTAACCTACAACTGGATTCTCCACATGGTCTCTCAGCAGTCCCCTCCTGCTTCTCGGGTCCTGAGAGCCAAGCCTAAAGCTCATGGTCGCCTCAGAGTTTTGTGACCTAGAACTGAGTTCATCCTCCCTAGCTATGGAAGTTGGTACCTGAGCTGCAACAAGAGGTTTTTTACTTAGCTTGCCTGGTTCTTACTTAGCTTGTTGTTTCTATTTAGTACTGCCAGTCAAACAGCAGCATCCCTTAAAGGAGCTGTATTTTTTGTTGTTGTTGTGTTTGTTTGTTTGTTTGTTTGTTTGTTTTAAAAAAAGCTTTCTCAGGCCCTACATGGAAATACTGCTCATGTTTGCAGACCAAATTGTTGTTGTTTGTTGGTTGCTCTTTTTTAGGGGGCCCTTCATCCAGTTCCCAAATAAATTACTATGGCGTGTTCAAACTTATCCTCAATGGGATATGTATATCATTCCTTCAGGCTCAAGGGACATCTCAAACAAAATGGAGGAAGAATGTAAGAAGAAAAGAATAGAAAGGAACTCTGTGAAACAGTGGATTCTGGATATGATCATTGTACTTGTGAACTCACTGCTGTGGTTCCCTGCACAAGATTGATCCATCAACATTTTATCATGAATGGAGGAGAGTCTGACAAGTTCCTAATCATCACTAACAGACTATTACAGTTAATGGCTCTAGGAAAGGCTATGCCGTTCTCTTAAGTGTTGTGGCCATTATTGCCATTAGCCAGTAACAAGCTGCTCTGTTCCAGTACATAAGACCCAGCTCATGTTCATGCAAGCAAAGAAAATTAACTCACTGACTCAAAGTAGAATCTTTACTGTTGGTGGGGGTTGTCGAGAATAAGATTTCTGGTGTTAGAGGAAAGAAGATAATTGGGAGTAAAAATAAAAATATAAAATAATCATTGTTTATGTTTTTAAATTTCCAAAGTATATAACAAATTAAAATAATAAAAATGAACAACACTGTCAGTATATTGGGCATCATTACATGAATACAAATGTATAATTTTGGCTTTATGCAAGGAGGAGAGTAAGATAAAGGTAAACATGCTGTAAACATATTTAATGGAGTTCTCTCTGAACATGCAAGTTCTGAAAGCTCAAAACCTCTCAAACAAATTCAATGCAAAACACCTGTCCAAAATATCAACTCTTATGGCAAAAAAGACATGAAGAGGGGGAAGGGGACTAAGTTACACTGAAGGAATCCTACTAGACTGATAGTAATTTCTTAATAAGAATATAACATGTAGGAAATAATTGGGTAATACAGCCGAAATTCTAGCAAGAAACAACAGCAAAAAGTTCCCTGCCCACCAAAAAATACAATTACCAGAAATTTTCAAAATTGAAAGAAAAATAAGCACTCTCTTAAAACAAAAGAAAAGTAATTTAACCTGAAAATAGGTTTGCATTAAAGTCACCAAATTTACACATCTAATATATAAACTGCACTTAGGGAGTCAATGAACATACTTCACACAAAGAGAAAACAAAGGGGAGTAAAATTTCAATATTTATATTAATGGAATTTAAGTCAAAAGCATAAAATGTGGCAAATGTAGAAATTATATAGTAAAGGAGACAGTTTAATAAAGAAATCAATGTCTCTGTTTTCTTTCTGCTTTATTGGATAATTTTGAATGACGAAGGCAGACAAGGGCTATTGGATCAAAATGGGTTTTCACTCAGCTTTAGTCCATCATTCGTTGTTACTGAGAGAGCACCTGTTCACCATTCTCCTGAGGCAATTTCATTGATCTTGAAGATGAAGAGAACTGAGATGCACGGCCTTTGAGGTATCCCCAAGGCAGACACTCATGCTCCAAGTCCCTCAGCTGCAAGCAATAATCTTGGGAGTTCCTCAGCAGCTCTCTCACACACAGATGAGCAACACATTTGGCAGCTGGGCCACCCCAAGCAAGGATGTTTTTGTTAGGGTCTGAATCAATGTGGGAGGAAAATGTGAACCTTGGAAGCAGTAATATACTCCTAAATCCTCAGGCTCCACTCTGCTGGTCTTGAGAGTGAAATCTGTGCCTTATCCACTGCCACTGAACCTGTCTGGTACCCCAGAAAATCTGTTGGAAACCTTGTATATCAGGAGCTGTGGAGACTGTCCTGGCCTTTGCAGGTACCATTCCAAATACGTGGTTCCAGTACTTAGTTGGAGGCTCTGACTAGACCTACAAGAGATGGAGGCTTCATCTCTAAGGCTGACAGGCAGGGAGGTTGGAATTTGGGTCATCACAACATCGCATCTGAAAGCTGAAATAAAGACAGAGAAGCACAAAGTTAAAAAAAACACTTCATGAGCAATCTTTATGTATTCTTTTCTGATATTTATTTCAGATGGGATATTTATTTTAACATATAATTCTTTATACACTAAATTTTCCTTATTGACAAACCAAATTAATTGGAAGCCCTAATGGGCTTCAAGGCAAGAATTACACCATCCCATTCCATCTCTGTCATACTTTCCATTATAGAACAAGTTCTATCCTATCTGAAACCTCAAAGAGATGTAACCCCACAAGCCCCATCCTGGATGATAAGACCCCTCTGTCTTCTCATAAATGGACAGAACACCTGTGATCAGCAGTGGAACTCAGGGCTTATCCTCCCTATCCATTCTCCTTTCTCACTTCCCCCAGTCCTCACCAGGAATCAAGAACATCTGCAGCACCAACAGCAGAACAGGCAGCTTCATTTTGAGGAGGCGGTCTGTGGAGACTGATCAGTCACAGCAAGATGACAACTGAGCTTTTATCTTGGACTAGCAAGGGTGGGTCCTCCCAAGGGAGCAATATGCAAAGGCCCAGGTTAGTGTTACAGTATAGATAGAGGAAAGACTCATGCAGGCTTCTCACAATAGTAAAAAATCACATAATGTATCTTCTATGTCCAGGTGACAATAATAAAACAAAATGTGGTGTTTAATAAAAAAATGCTAAAATGTGTCAATCTGTATGACACTAGACACTCAACAAGTGCTGAATTACAGAAACACTAGAAGGAGTGAAAATGAAGACATGTACACAATCATTCCCTTTGAGCTGAATATTTATGCTTTTGCTCCTCTTTCATCAATTTTACAGAGAAATACCTCTTTTTATTAATGTTAAATGTAGAAGTTATGAGCTGTCTTTACTGAGATTTATTGAATTGTCTCTGTAGGCACGCAAAATTAAATAAACACATTAGGAAGGCATAACTTAACTGTTTACCATGAAAATGTAAAAGTTATGGATAAATAAAATAATTGTCATAGGAAATATGGTTTGGGGAAACTTGGAATGCAAGGATGGGTCCCTGGTGTTTGTGGCTATTGATATTTCACAGGGTAAATTTCAACTTACTTGTTTTATGTGAATTAAACACATATAAATTTTCATCCATCAACCATAGCTCAGTAAAATTATATTTTCTCATTTATTTATTTATTATTATGTGTTTGTGTATGTATGTGTGTAGGTTGTTCATTTCATAGTACACAGGGGGAAGGCAGGAGACTCATGTAGGGGTCAGTCCTCATCTACCATGTTGGTTCAGAGAAAACTCAAGTTGTTTTCCTTGATGAAAGAAACTTTTATTTGTTGAGACATCTCACCAGTTCTCTCCGTGAACTCATTTTAGTTCCATATTTCAAGAGTATAAAAATTTCTCCAGGGGTTGACAGATGCCTCAGCAGTTAAGAGTGCTTGCTGTTCTTCCAGAGGACCTGAGGCTAGTAACTAGCACCTTTACTGAGCTGTTCACTATTGCTTTAAAATCCAGTTCCAGGGGACCTTATACACCCTTTTGTCCTATGTAGGCACTCACATGCATGTGTATTTACATGCAGAAAAATACACCAACGAATACAAATAATTTATTTCGAAAGAAAAATCTCTTTCTCACAGATAGAAAGCTAATAGTTCTGTGTAAACACAAGAGTAAAGGGAATGTTTTATACCTCACGAATGGAATATGGAGTTCAGGATAGCCTGTTATTACAGTCTGATGAAGCACTCATCATGGTTGGTTTCTGTCAGCTTGATACAAGCTAGGGGAATCTAGGCAGAGGGAACTTCATTGAGAAAATACTTGTATCTGATTGACCTCTAGACAATTCTCTGGGTTATTGTCTTGATTAATGATGAATGTGAAAACATTCAGCCCAATATAAACAGTGCCACCCCTAGGAAGGTGATCTTGGGTAATATAAGAAATCAGGCCAGGCTGTGGTGGTAAAGCCTTTAATCCCAGCACTCAGGAGGCAGAGGCAGGCAGATCTCTGTGAGTTCGAGGCCAGCCTGGTCTACAAAGCGAGTTCCAGGAAAGGCCCAAAGCTACACAGAGAAACCCTGTCTCAAAAAACCAAAAGAAAGAAAGAAAGAAATCAGCCTGAGCAAACCATGGGGACTAATTCAGTAAGCATCACTCCTCCATTTCCTCTCCTTCCTGCCTCCTGGTTTATGACTTGCTTGAGTTCATGCACTTAGTTCCCTTCATGATGGACTGCGATGTCAAGTGTAAACTGACCTCCTTTCCTTCCCAAGTTGCTTTTGGTCATAGTGTTGATCACAACAGAAAACTGTCTAGGACAGGCCTCCAGAGTTATCACATGGCTCCTATATCCAACTAATAGGTAAGACTCCTTAGGAAAAAGGCTTGTAGAAAAACAGCTGGTGAATTTGTGCTCTGAACTGTGAATGACCAAAGTAAGCTTTTAAACTATCACTGTTCCATTGACTCTTCTTCAATGAAGGTGTTTGTGTACAAGCTCTACATTAACACATACACTAATCAGAAGGTGTAGGTGGACACTGAACACTTGAAGTATAGAGTGCAACTAGAGTTTTTGTATATACTTTAATCAAATTTAAATTTATATTGTCGTTTGTGGCTAGTATTAACCTCACATAACTACATTGTTTTAGCAGTAATAGTCAGCAGTCTCAACAAGGCAGCCAGGCTGCCTTAATTGTTGCATAGTCACTGCTATAGTAATTGCTTATAGTCACTGCTATAGTAATCATCAGAGACAGTTTCAGGTTCCATCACACCCAGATCCATTGTCATTGAGCTGTGAGGGACGTTGGTCCATCTCTTGGACAGTTGATGAATTTTTAAAATAGCTCATTCTGTTCTCTAATTGAAGCTTTACAAGTGGACTCTTCTATCAGTGACTTTTTCCCTTACATCAGCCTTTTAGGTGATGGGGATTCTTTTAACAAGATTGATATCTCAGCGTTTTACCAAGATGACAGTGTTTTGTTCTCTGAGGTATTACAAGTGGGCTCTTCTATCAGTAACCTTTTCCCTTACATCAGTCTTTCAGGTGATGGGGATTCTTTTAGCAAGATTGATAGCTCAGCATTTTACCAAGATGACAGTGTTTTTTCTAGCTAAAAAGTATCCAAATCGGAATCTCATTTAAGAATGTTGCACTGTGTTAATAGGAGCTGCATAGCAGCCCTTTGTTTATATCACATTTGTTGGTGGCCATCCCTCACCCCTACATTTCCCCCAGAATACTCTTGAGTATTAAATATTAGTTAGAAGGATAGAGGAAAGAGAAAAAGATAGAAAAAAGAGGATAGCCCCAGTAGGACCTGGATTCTAATCCATAGGGCCATGACTGTCTCTGCCCTATTTAAGGTAATACTAAGGGGTGGAGCAAAAGACCTCCCCCGTGCACAGCCAAGGGCAGATCATCTCAAACACCTGTACTCAGGCCCATGATCCAATCATCCTCTTTATGCACACCTGCTGGGCAAAGCCACTAGGAACCAGAAAATAAGCTCCCACAGACATCACATGAGTTTTAATGTTTACTCCTTCCATTTTCATCTATGTTTCAATATTTTTTAACTTCCTTGCTGATTTCTTCTTCAGGTCCTTTTACAAATAATTGTGTGTGTGTGTGTGTGTGTGTGTCTGTGTGTATGTGTGTGTGTGTGTGTGTGTGTGTGTGTGTGTGTGTGTGTGTGTGTTTCTGTTATATTTGTTAGTTTCTCAGGTGTCTGATTTCCCTTGCAATTACATTCCATTTTTATCATTGATAAAAGAAGATTTGAGTAGCTCAGGTCATAAAATACTTTCTGTACAACATGAAGTCATAAGTTTGATCCCTATAACACATCTAAAAACATTCCAAGGACAGTTGCAAATGATCATAATACCAGCCTGTAGCATGGAAGAAACAGGCAGAGACAGACAGGGGGCTCACTGGCCACCCCATCTAGCTTACTTAGCAAGCTACAGGCAAGTTAAAGTCCCTGTGTCAAAAACAATACAAAATAAAAATATTGTAAAATACATCAGTGGATCAACCCAAAATGTTGAACTAGATCTCCAAATTTGCAGGTACACCCACACTGTGCATACACATATTAACTAGTTGCACCCCCAAGTGCAGATGAAATGAATATGATTTGTGTTTAAAACTTTTAAAAGTTTGAGGTTCCTTTTGTGACTGATACATACTATATCTGAGAGAATATCATATGTACTCTTGAGAAAAATGTACACCCTGCTCTTGTAGGCAGAGTGTTTGATGTAAATTTGTTAGGTCTAAATGGTCTAAAGTGTTAAAGAACTAATGATGTCACACTTTCCCTTTCTGACCTGTTCTGTGCCCTTCTAGGTAAAATACTGAAACTCTCTACCATTATTGTTTAGTTGTATATACCTCTGCTTAGTTGTCCCATTGGTTCTTTACCATACATTAGAGTTCTGACATGTGGTGAATAGATCCACACAGCTCTTCTATTTTCATCGTGAGTAACTCTATGTTTGGAGCAGTTAAATCTTGCCAAGACAGGTCTTTTATCAGGCATTGATTTCCTCTGCATTCTTCACCTCCTTCTCTTTAGCAGGGTCTCAATATCCCAGTTGAGCTATAATTTGCATTTCTCCAAAGGCCTCCCTCCTGCTCTTTCCCAGGCCTGTGGTATTTTATAATCTTCCCACTGGACTGCTCTTTGGATGCCGGCCCCAAGAGACTGGCTCTCCTTCAAATGGGCATCATGTAATTTGTAATAAGCCTTGTTTGTGGTCTAGCTGCCTTGTCTCAACCATTGTCATGATGTTTGCTGTTCTCCCACTGCGATTGAGGTCATGATTTCTGCTGCTTCCTGGAATTCTGAATGAATTATTCTTGAGTTTCTTGAAGGTCTTGCCAGCATGTTGTGTTTGAACAAGAAAGGATTTCACTTCTGAGGGACACTGCAGTTTTCTCTCTGTTGCAGGATGTAAAGTCAACAAAAGGAACTCACACTCCCCCTCTACAGTAAAACCAGGATTCTAGCCACAGAGCATTTCCCTCTTCCATAAGTTTTAAAATTTTAAAAATGCCTACACTTGTTCCATGTGATACCTTAATCTTAGCCCCATATACCTATGGTGTTAAAAATATAAATAGTGTAGGTGAGGAACTAAATATTTAATTTTAACATCTATTTATTTTTCTACTAGGATACTCTTAGCATTTACCATATTACAGCATTTTGCACTTATCACTATGCCAACCAAGGTGTTAAATATGAGCCTGGGATCTGTCTCACAGCCACTACACCAAGCTAAGGAGTGACCTGTATCTGTTACAGACACTGTAGCTACATCATTGGAAACTGTGCTTCCAGGACTTTTCACTGAAGATATGTGTATATTATAATACATATATGTTTGAAAGAATAGTAATAACAAAATGTCATCAAATTGACATGCCTGCATTCTAGATGTTGAAACAAGGTATGGAGACAAATTCCTGAAATGAAGCTTTGTCTCCAAACACAGTCTGACTGATTAGAATGACAGTGATGTGGAGAGCCTAGAATGTTGTTAGGACAATATTTAGTCCCCAGGAACAGGCTTCCAATAAACGACTTCCTCATAATGGGCTATGTTTTACCCCATTCCACATCCTCACAACAATGTTTTTTATTTTTTTTATTTTAAATCCCTCAATGTATGTGCTATATCACAGCCTCCCACACCCATTATTAATAAAACTCTAATCCTCCAAGGCCTATATAGAGGTGCACTGTAGTAATTCCCTGTGAATTTCTCAATCCCATCAATGTAGGCTTTCATAGACCTGTACAGATCTTGTCTGCTGGACCTGGGATCTGAGGACCTCAAAGAATGGGGCAGACTATAGTCCAATGCTGTAGACAACCTTGCTTCAGGTTCAGTGTGCTCTTATACAAGAATGAAACAAAGAAAGCAGTGATCCAAGGAAGGTTGTTTGAGTTCAGAAAAAAACATGATCTGAAAATCATGTAAATAAATGTCAATATGCACATACTAAATATTAACAAAGCAGCCCTTTCCCAGAACTTTCTCAAGACAGACCAATTTAAACACATTTGCCAAACATGTACTATAGATTATATCTGAGAAAGTATAAAAGCAAGGCAGAAGGCCATATCCAGATTAAGGGTGCACTGGACAGATTGGGCTTTATAGCTATGTTCTGTCCTCTAACAAGAATAAACATGTAATATAAATTGAATATATGTTTTTGCAGGACTCACAAAATCACATCCAAGAACAATCCAGGGGGAAAAAATTCACCTGAGATGAAAAAAAAAAAAAAAGTGTGCTTTTTTTTTTTCCATGGGGCCTCTCAGTTCCCCAAGGGATTGTCCACCATGCATTGTTCTTTTGACCATGTTCTGAAATCAATATGACATTCAAGGTTAACCTTCATATAGATACAATAATAGGATCACTGAAGCACATGGCAGTTCCATTTTCAAAGTTTTGAAAATTCTTATGGTGAATTGCCTAGTGGTCATACTGACTTATATTACAATGAATGTTTTACCTCTCACAATAGAGAGATATTTCATTATGATTTTTATTGGCATATACTTCATAATTAGTAGCATTGAATGTTTTTGTAACATACCTATTAGTCATTTGTATGTTTTGAGAAATGACTGTTTAATTCTTTTGCACAATTTTGAATTTATTTGTTGTTGTGATTGAGTTTTGATTAAGGATATTGATCTATAATGTATCCTTTTGTCCTTTTATTTTGTATAGTTGTCTGGGATTTCAATCAAGGTTATGTAAGCAGTGTAGAATGTACTTGGGAGTGTTCTCTGTCTTTGATGCTGTATAATAAAATGAGGCATATTTGTATTGGTTTTTCAAATTTATATTAGAATTCAGAAATTTGAGTGAGTAGGAAAGCTTAAAAAATTCACCAACTTGTTTGTTTTATAGTATTTGCTTTTGTCTCCGCAAATATTCACATTAAAATTTAGTCACACGCAAGAGGCAAAATGACATAATCAACTCTGTTGTGATTACCTCTATACAAAAACAGAAGGTGTCATACAGGAAGCCACACACTCGAATCTACATCTCCCATCATCCCTCTGCACAGTGATATAGGATAATTACTCTCTCTGAAACTTTTATCACAAAAGAAGATGTTGGGACAAGGTGATTTACTTGGTTCCTGTCTGTGTTCAGTGTCATATTATAAAACGGGACCACATGTCCACTGTTTTCTCCCTTCCTTCATTTTCAAGGACTACTTCACATTGTTCTCTGACGTGAAATAATACCCATTATTCATTTGTCACATTGTTGGCAACACTTTTGAGTAGCACAGGACTCTTGAATGATTCTATTTCTCCTAGTGGTTGGATGCAAAATAAATCCAAGAACACATTAAAATCATACACCATGATCAAGTGGGTTTCATCTGAACGCCTATTAGTATTCTACTGAGAGGTAGAAAAGCCATGGATACTGATGGAAGGGTAGGAGGGGAGGAACTGGAAGAAGAAGAGAAAGGGAAAACCATAATCAGGTTATATCATGTGAGAAAAATATATTTCAATAGACAGAGAAAAAGAAAAATATATAATCTAAATTAAATAAATATAAATAACTGTTGTCTCAAGACATCTTTTTTCTATTATGAGCATCATAGTTATTATGATGGTACCACAAACCTTTGAAAATAGCTAAGGAATTGAAACAGTGACTAGTCACTACGATGGAAACATTGGAAGAAGGAAAGGCTCATTCTGTGATTCTTTTGTTGTTGTGGTTGGGACCACAGAGAATGCACACAGTAAACAGAGAGCAATGTGTCTGCCCTTAAAGATGAGCTAATGTCAGCACTAATCCTCTGACACCATAAAGAGATTTTGATATTTTATTGAAAATGTCTTTTATAGTTCATGTGCTTCCACTAATTTGGCTATTTGTCCCTGTGTGACCAAAATGTCACTGTTATCACCTGTATCTAAAATAATAGCACAGATAAAATTCTATTAATAAATGAGCAATGAAGGACATGAGATAAAATATTTGATGAAAAGATTAGTATACAAATTCATAAATAAGGAATCTCAAAATAAATATTTAGAAGTAAGTACAATAAAATCTCTACATACACAAAGGATAGTTGTAGCTAGAGTTTTCCTGCCGGGCCCACAGTCAGGACAAATCTCTGTCACCCGCCAGTCCCACAGCCACTCAGACCCAAACAAGTAAACATAGAGACTTATATTGCTTACAAACTGTATGGCCGTGGCAGGCTTCTTGCTAACTGTTCTTATATCTTAAATTACTCCATTTCTATAAATCTGTACCTTGCCACATGGCTTGTGGCTTACTGGCATCTTCACATGCTGCTTGTCATGGTGGCGGCTGGCAGTGTCTCCTCAGCCTTCCACTTCCCAGAATTCTCTCCTCCTTGTCCCGCCTATACTTCTTCCTGCCTGACCACTGGCCAATCAGTGTTTTATTTATTGACCAATAAGCAACATGTTTGACATACAGACCATCCCACAGCACTTCCCCTTTTCTTTTTTTTCAAAAAGGAAGATTTTAACATTAACATAGTAAAATTACATATGATTTGGGAATTTGGGCGTAGCTTCTCTTACTACTTCCTGCTGGAGGGGGGCACTGTATCTTATGGGGACACAAAGAAAATTTTAGGATTATGGAGTAGTCCATGAGGCTGTATTGTCTGAGCCAGTTGCCTTCAAACCGTTCTGGATGTTGGATCATCTGGGCCATGGTGTCACCGGAGACCTTTCAGGGGGTCTTGGCTGGTCAAACCTGATGTATCTTAATCTGGAATAAATCCATAGCCTCTGGCTTTCTGTGGAAACAAAAGCAGAGCTTCCTTTCCAAAGCAATATATCCTTACATCCAAATTTTGAAGTCAAGGTACCTTTAAAATATACATTTTGGCATAACTCAACAGCTTTTGCAATCAAATGTTTTTCTTCAGTTACGAATATCAAAGAGAACATAATCCAGATTCTCTGTGTGGTAGCCATCTTCATGTGGCTTATTTTTTATATTACCTTGAGCCTATTGCTTTAAACTGCAGCATTCTAAGACTGAAACGGCACTATGGCTGCTGGCTCCGCCCACCTCAGCTTCCCAACATGGCGGTGATACTTTTACCACCAGCTCTGGGAGCCTTCATGGGTCTATGCTTCTATCAAAGCAGCATGTAGCCCAAAAACCTCTTTTTTTTGTTTTGTACTAGCAAAGGTTAAATCCACCACGCAGTTTAATGTGCCACTGGCAGACGCCTCATTCCCGCCATACTGCAGGTCGAGCGCGCACGCCAGGAACCCGCCATAGTGACTCAAACACGCAGGCTGCCACTAACTTGAAAGAGACAACTAGGAACTGTTTTTAGCTCCGTTTTAGTATCTTTTTTCTCAGGTTTTAGGTGGAAACTCTTGCCAACACGTTGGGCGCCATTTGTGGCTTGAGTTTTCCTGCCGGGCCCACAGTCAGAACAAATCTCTGTCACCCGCCAGTCCCACAGCCACTCAGACCCAAACAAGTAAACATAGAGACTTATATTGCTTACAAACTGTGTGGCCGTGGCAGGCTTCTTGCTAACTGTTCTTATATCTTAAATTACTCCATTTCTATAAATCTGTACCTTGCCACATGGCTTGTGGCTTACTGGCATCTTCACATGCTGCTTGTCATGGTGGCGGCTGGCAGTGTCTCCTCAGCCTTCCACTTCCCAGAATTCTCTCCTCCTTGTTCGCCTATACTTCTTCCTGCCTGACCACTGGCCAATCAGTGTTTTATTTATTGACCAATAAGCAACATGTTTGACATACAGACCATCCCACAGCAGATAGTAGAATAGCTGCCTATGTTAACAGGCATACAAGTGAATACAGACTTTACCTGTGTCATAACATGAACCACTCTTTAAAATTTTTTTTACATGCCTGAGTGTTTTGCTTGCATGTTTATAAGAACATTGTGTGCCTGTCTGGTGCTCTCAGAGGCTAGAAGAGGGTGTTCTATCCCCTGGAACTGAAGTAAAATATAGCTGTGTGTCACCATATGAGTGCTGAGAATCAAACCCAGGTCTTCTTCAAGATCATCAGGTGCTCTTAACCACTGGTCATACTCTCCTGTGGTGGTATTGTGTTCCCCAAAATATTGTGTACCTTAATAAAATTATCTGGGGTCAGAGACGGACAGCCACAACATTAAACAGAGGTTAGGCAGTGGTAGCACACGCCTTTAATCCTAGCATTCCAGAGACAGAAATCCCTCTGGATCTCTGTGAGTTCAAGGCCACATTGGAATCGGCCAGGCATGGTGACCCACACCTTTAATCCCAGGGAGTGGTGGTAGAAAGCAGAAAGGTATATAAAGCGTGAGGACCAGAAACTAGAAGCATTTGGCCTGGAGAAGCATTTGGCCTGGAGAAGCATTTGGCCTGGTTAAGCATGTGGCCTGGTTAAGCTTTCAGGCTTCTTGCAGCAGTTCAGCTGAGACCCATTCTGGATGAAGACTCAGAGGCCTCCAGTCTGAGGAAACAAGACCAGCTGAGGATCCGACGAGGTGAGGTAGCTGTGGCTTATTCTGTCTCTCTGACCTTCCAGTGTTCACCCCAATACCTGGCCCGGGTTTGTTTTATTAATAAGACTCTCTAAGATTCATGCTACACTCTCCAGCTCCATGAACCACTTTTAAATGTATAATATCTCCAGTTTGCACATAAACTCAATGTAATGAAACTAATACTCCTGAAGGAGTTTCTAAAGTTGATTAACTCAGTCCACAATTTATGTAGAAAATACAAAGACAGTATAACTAAGAAAATGTGAAGCCCAGAAATGTGGTATTATATCTTGTGACTTGTTCTATTTTGTTCAAAATCATAGTAAATAAGTCTGTGGATACTCCATATGCACAGATAGACACATATATGAATGAGACATATTAAAAAGCCCACAGGAAATAGATCTTACCTACACACAATTTCAAAAAAAAAAAAAAAAAACAGAATTGAAGATAGATCACTATTATTGGGCTGGTGTTTTGTTTTGTTTCTAAAACTGTGGTATGGGATATAAATTCTTCAATAATACCACTTTTGGATGCATGTTTAAAAAAAGCACTTTACTCTCTATAATTTCATGTCAACTAATCTACATTGCACTACACACAGTGTAATTGAAAGTCAGAGGAGGGTGGTTATGTTTTGTTTCACACTTGTAAGGAGATGAATGGGCATATGAGCCAGAAGAATCCTGTGTGAATAGCCACAGACAGCTGAGAGTATCAACACTTAGGGCTGAAATTTTAAGGCACAACAGAAGATCATGGTTAGGTAACTTCTTCTTTCTCTGACACATGTGCTCTAGCTTTTGTGAGAAAAACAGAAATTCTTTTTACTGTTAGCTTCTCTCAATAATATTTTCCTGCCATTTAAATGCTGGTGCTTAGAAATAAATTCATTGAATCTAAATGATGTGTGGTTGAAATGTCCACAGAAGCTTCTACTCTTCTGTATGAGTTACAGATGGTGATACAACTCAGAATCCTCAAAGGAAATGGCTTTGTCCTCTGCTAAAGAAGAAAAGGCATTGGTACTCTGTATGGTTGGAAATGAAAGGGAAGGAAGATAGAGTACAGAGAGAAGTGTTTAATCTCCTCTGGAAAATGTCTCTCAGTGAGATTTTGTAAAAATCCTGTGACATCTCAAACAGTTTCAGTGAGTGAGTCATGAGGAGGAGCTGAGGCAGCTCAACCTCTCACTTCTGCTTCCATGGAGGTTTATGTTATGACTTGTATCACTGTGGAAGGAGTCTGAGCATATTGTTGACAGTAATAAGTTGCAAAGTCTTCAGACTCCAGGCTGCCAATGGTGAGGGAATAATCTGTCCCAGACCCACTGCCACTGAACCTTGATGGGACTCCATCTGCCAAACTATTTGTATAATAGATCAGCAGTTTAGGAGCGTCTCCTGGTTTCTGCTGGTACCAGTTTAAATAACTGCTAATGCCCTGACTGGCCCGGCAAGTGAGAGTGACTCTGTCTCCCAAAGATGCAGACAGGGAGGATGGAGACTGGGTCATCTGGATGTCACATCTGGCACCTAGGAATGGAGACATAATAAATGCCCAAATGGTTAAGTATGATAAGAAAGGACCTCCCCCATATGCAAGTCGACACTAATCACAGTGTAACAGTGAAAGTCCCATTATACTCATTTTTCACCTGGAAGCCAGAGGAGCAGGAGCCCAAGGAGCTGAGCAGGGGCCCTCATGTCCATGCTGAGTCCTGACTGCAGTAACAACTGTACAGCGTGTGACTGGTATATGAAGAAGTCCTCAAGGCTGTGCAGTGAGTGCATGCAAATCACTGGGAACCAGTTAGGGTGGGCACAGCTGCAAGACTTGCTCATCTCAGTAACTGAGCACAAGTCCTGTGTCCCCAGGTGCCTGAGGCCAGACCACACATATGTCTACAGAGAATGCATTTCTTTTTTAAGTTCTAAATTTTGGAGGTTTCTTTGAAAATTTCTACTGTACATAAGTCCTTTTTTAATAATATAATTCTAATATATGTTAATGGTAATATAGACAAATATCTGACTGTCAATGAATATACAACAGAGGAGGGACTATTAAATCTTTAACTCACTCAAATAATTCCTATGGATTAGAAAAGGCTGTGTCCTCCTTGTGAACTGTTTGTTTGCTTGGAGTGGTCATTTCCACAAATTAAAAGAAAAATTAATCAGAACCATTTAGATTTTATTCTTCTCTCATATATTACACCGCAACCACAGTTTTCCTCCTCCCCATCCCCTCAGTCTACTCCCCACCTCAGAAAAGAGCAGGCCTCCCAAGGTCATCAACCAAACACAGCATAATATCCTAAAATCAGACCAGGCATGTACCATCACATCAAGGCTGGATGAGGCAACCCAGTAGGAGGAAAAGTACCACAGGCAGCCAAAAAAGTCAGAAGCAGCCCTTCCTCCCACTGTCAGGAATCCCACAGGAACACCAAGCCAGTCAGCCATAACATATATGTGGAGGATTTATGTAAGACCCACACAGGTTCCCTGATCTATCTGAGCCCTCCTGAATCCTGGTTAGTTGATTCTGTGGGCCATGTTCTCATCATGTCCCTGAACTTCTGGTTCCTCTGACTTTCCTCTCCCTCCTCCACAGGACTTACAGAGCTGGGCCTAATGTTTGGCTTTGGGACTCTGCATCTGCTTCATTAGTTGATGACTGACATCTCTGGCCTCTTCAATGACCTGGGAACTGCAATAATGGCACAGATGTTATAAATGAGCATAAGATGGAAAGTAGGAGATTCTCCCTAAAAGTTCACTTAGAGGAGAATTGGTCTTCTTGCACGTAGACTAACAAGAGATGTTTCAGACCAGTCCATCTCTCTTGGATGTGTACCTAGACATGTATAATGTAGACCAGGCTGGTCTTGACCTCATAGAGATCCGCCTGGCTCTGCCTCCCGAGTGCTGGAATTAAAGGCCACCACCGCCCAGCAAATAAGGGTTTTCTAAGGTTAATAATTTATTTCACTTGTTTGATACAGGTATATGTGCACCCTGACACAAATGGAGGGTCTCAGGATGGAGGAAAGAACTAGAGAAACACTGGATATGTGCCTCACAGAGGGAAAGGTATGGGAGGAAGCAAGAGATGGCAGCTTCAGTTAACATCCCAGCTTGTCTCTGACTCCTCAGTAATGAATAGCTGCTCCCTGGTGTGTCCACAAGTAAAAGGTACTGTCTCCCTTTCATAAAGCTTAGGCTCAGTGGGAGGATACGGTGATGTGGTGATGTCACTACGGTGGGTCACTAATCATGATGCACACTCTGTCAGAATTAGTAATAATATTTTATACAAACAATAAAATAATTAATATAATAATATAATAATTGTTTGTATACAGTGGGCCTAATATTATTTTTTTCACAATTGCTATCCTCCCTAAGTGAAACACACTCGAGCTGAGACCTTATTCTGGCCTGGTATCATTTTCTGGCCTTCTTTGGATTTGAACCTTGAAGAACAGTGAGAACCAAACTGTGGAGAGCAGGCTCTGCAGCACTGGGCACATCTCTGAGGTGCTGGTTCCCATCAAAATATGTAAGCTATAGGCTCAGTACTAAACAATGCCAGACTATGTGTATACCATGGTCTCACTTACTAAAACCTATCCAGTTTTCTGATTCATTTTTTCTTTAAAAAAATCCACTTTTTTCTATTATCCACTAAAGATTATGTGTAAATCTGATTACCACACTAGACTTACAGACTTGATTTTTCATTTTAAAAATCCTTCTTAGAAGTTTTAGAAAATACATGTTTCATATTAATATGTTGTGGTGGAGAATGTTTAAAGTTCTTTGACAATATTTTTTGTAGCTTTTTAAAACTCCAATGTCAAAGAACACTTAAAATATTGAAAAACAAGTGATTTCATTGAATGATTGTATGTAGTGGTGAAAGTACCATGCTAAAGAATTATGTGTGCTATGATAAATCAGAAATAGAAACTGTAGAGTGTACAGTATTATGAACCAGGGAAATCTGCAGTCTTTCCTTTGTATTCAATGTCTTGTTAACAAAATAATTTTAAAACATACTGGAAAAGTCTTGTTAGAATTGGAGACTCCACCAACACAGTAAGTAATTGTATGTCTCATTAGCTGACAGAAGAGAAATGGAAAAGAGGTTGAGAGGAAGCCAAGCCCTTCGAGTTTCCATGGAGGTCAGCAAGCAGCTATATGGCCGAAGGAGGAAAGGAAGTTCAGACAACAATGAGAAAAGCCAAAGAGTAAATGGAAGCTTACAAAAGAGATAGAAAGAGAAAAGGGCAATTTGTACTTTTCTTCTCACCTTAAGAAGAGATAGAAGGTCTTCCATGGAGACCTCTGCAGAAGATTTTTCAGTGGCTGTCTGGGAAGGACAAAAAGACATTGTCCCATTAAGGAACAGTCCTCCTTCTGTGTTCTCCTTGTTCATGTCATCCGTTCTTATCAGCCATCAGAATATCAGCAGCCTCAGAAACAAGGCTGAATGCCTCAATCTTAATATTGGAACTGAGGAGCCATGGATAATTAAGGCAAGTCTACAACTGAGCTTTGCTCTTAGACTTGCATGGATGGAAGTCTATCCTAAGGGAAAATATGCAATGTTCAGAACTACACAGCTCTTTGAGAGAAGCCTAGCATTAATAACAACCACCTTTTTGAGGAAATCACCTTTTTGAAGAATTGTAAAGTGTCTTCTTGTCTTCAGCCCTGGAAAAAAAAAGGATATCAGCATGAAATTCTGGATTAGTGATGGGGGCACTAAGTACACAAAGCAATTGCTTTCTAAGACAGTATCAGAGATGCATACATTGGACAATCTTTGGGAAGGCTATGGAAAATCTGCTTGGGCTGCTCTTAAGCTACAGATGTACAAACACACACTCTCTGTAATATTGATACTCGAAAGATTTTATTCAGTAAAAACATGAACTGAAGTTTAAGAAGATTTTTGATATTTGTTGCTCCCACCACAACCAATCATTCCAGGATATAATAAACAAGTCTTAGAAACATTCATTCTTTGAGACATATTAAATCTATCTGTAAGAATACACAGGCCTAAAAGTAGAAGGTACTATAAAATTTGTCAACAGAGACAAAACAGCATTTATAGATAATTTGATAAATTTTCATGTATGTGCACATTATCATTGAGGTTATTTTGCACTATGTCTCCTCCATACTCCCTTTTCTTCTCCTTCCCATTAGTTTTTTTTTTCTACAAACGTGATGTTTGAATCCAGTGGCAGCTTTAGAGCAGCTCACTAAACACGCGTGGATATTAACAGGTGTTCTATAAGGATGTTGAAGATGGGAGCTCTCTCCAGGGAAGTGAGATAAGATAAAATGATGCTGGTCTTAAGGTATTGGCACCAGGCACATGCTGGTAGGCACTCTCTTCTTTACCTAAGAATCAGAGCTTGGCTGCAGGCTCTTGCTGTAAACCTCCCCCAGTCTTTAGAAACAGGTCCCACTTCTTTCACATGGGCTCTGATTCCCTGCAGAGACCCTGCCAAGCTGTTTGTCTCTGGTTCTGGGAACTAAATTCTCCCTGCAGCACTCCACCATGCTATTTCCCTTGGTTTGTCTGTCCACAGCATAAATAACTGGTATAAGAAATACCTTAGAACTCGGTTCTTCATCTCGGTGTACTCTAAAACGATAATGCCACACCCAAAACCTAAAAATTTGTTCATATAGAAAGTTTCTTTTCTAATTTGTGTCATATGCACACATGTGATGATATGTATCTATATAAAAAATGATAAACATAAATGAGAGTAACAATGTGATGGTTCTCACTCTCATATTCACTTAATTCAAGTAATATGATTATCTTCATTTGCATTCAGTTTCCTGCAATTACAATAACTTCCTTTTCTTTATTGTTAAAAATCCATTTCTTTATTTAGATATAAAGAAATGGAAAATTATAAAATTTCTAGGAAAATAGATATAGCTGGAAAGATCATATCGTGTAAGGTAATCTTTAGAGTTGTGTGATAAATTTGAAGTACTGAATAATCTGAGAAACCATTGTGGTGGGGAAGGGAAAGGAAGATGCTAAGTCAGGGAGAGAGTGCACAGGTGACATGAAAGGGGAAAAGAAATAATAGACAGGCAATGTGAAGTGTGGAGATGCATGGGAGGATGGGGCTATTGAGGGAGATAGGGAAGGGAAAGTTATCATTAATTAATTTATTTAAAAGTCATAAAATGGCTGGACAGTGATGGTGAACTTCTTTATTCCCAGCTCTTGGGAGGTAGAATCAGGGGGATTCTGTGAATTTGAGGCCAGCCTGATTACAGAAGCGAGATCCGGGACAGGCACCAAAACTTCACAAAAAAACCCTGTCTCAAAAAAAGGCCATAAAATAACCTATTATTTTATAATTTTCATATGTATCCTTACTAATATAAAAGAGTTTAGGTAGAGTTAGCCTATACTGGGCATAATGCTCATCCCAGATGCTGTGCGTTGCCAAATAAAAATCTCTGAGCCAAGTTTGGGATATTTCTCTTCAAGACATTGATCAGAGGTATACTGAAGATCCTCAAGACAGTGAGAGTGATTTTCATTGTTCTTAGTTGCTGCAGTGGTTTGAATAAGAATGTAACCCCAGGAGTTCAAGTGTTTGAATACTTGGTCCCCAGTTGCTCTCACTGTACATGTTTGTCACTGTGTTTACACAGGTATAGAGGATTCGAACAGACATAAAGTCAGCTTTTCTCTCTTCATGCTCAGCTGATCTGAAGGCCCTTGGCCCCTCTTCATGTTGCTGCTTCTTATACAGTGAAAGAATGTAGGTACTGGCAGATGGTTCCTAAGGAATAGTCTCAGCCTATCTTGTCTACCAGTCTCAAGTTTAACCTACTCCCTGGATGTTTCAGTCTGATCCTCCTACACTTACTTGGGAGTCCTTCTGTACTGTTACCCAAATTAAAAACATGTGAGGCAGCTGGGCCTACTAAGGCATGATTTTTGTTGGAGTTTGCATCACAGTGGTAGAAATAGACATAGTATCCATCGTATTATAAATTTCCAAGTAATTCAGGCTATACTCAGCTGATTTGCAGTATGAAATTGGTCATTGACTCGCTGTTACTGAATAGGTGTGTGATGCCAAGAAACTGGTTGGAAACTCTATAGCTAAAGAGCTGGGGAGACTGGACTGACTTCAGCATGTAACAGTCTAAACTGTGTTTACATTAATCTATATGAGATCATGTCTGTATCTGCAGATATGGAAACAGCTTCTCCAGGGCCAACTGGCAGAGTGAGCACAGTCTGGGTGATCATGATATTAACCCTGGATATTAAAAGTATAATAAGAGAAAAATGTTGTTTAATATGTAGACAAAGAAAATATTCAGAAATTATTTGCTCTTATTCTTTATTTCGTATGGATTATGTTCAAAACTTTGGTTCATATTCTAAAAAGTAGTTCCTTCAAAAAGAAGAAAATACAGAGTAATACAAATCATAAAGCATGCTCCAGAATTAACATGTACCATACTCTTTTATCCATGGCAGATCTATGACCAGAACACAAATTCTTGTTTATTCTGGCTTCTCTCTCAGTCACATATCTAAACCCACAAAACTATACTGGAGAACTAGCTGCCACCTCACACACTGACAGATCATGGATGAGCAGTGGTGCAGTCTTACAGCCCATTTTATGCTAGGCATCTATCTTAGTTAGTGTTTCATTGCTGAAAAAAAACATGACCAAAAAAAACAAGTTTAGGGAGGAAAGGGTTTATTTGGCTTATATTTCAACATTGTTGTTCATCACTGAAGGAAGTCAGTATAGGACCTCAAACAGGACAGGATCCTGGAGGCAAGAGCTGATGCAGAGGTCATGGAAGGAAGCTGCTTACTGGCTTGCTTTTCCTGGCTTGCTCATCCTGCTTTCTTATAGAACCCAGGACCACCAACCCAAAGATGGCACCACCCACTATGAGCTGGGCCCTCTCCCATTGGTCACTAATTGAGCAAATGTTTTATAGCTGGATCTCATGTAGGCGTTTCCTCAACTAAGGCTCCTTTCTCTCTGATGACTTTAGCATGTGTCAAAGTTGACACACAAAACTAGTCAGTACTGCATCCATCTTGGCACCCATTAGCCATCTGTCCATGACCCCAGACCCTGAAAGATAAGTTCCCAGTAACTCGGACACTTTTGCCAAGCTTGAAGATGTGAGTTTGATGCTTGGAACCAAGTGAAAGGAGAGAACTGGCTTGAACGAGGAGTCCTTCTGATATGCACATATGTGCTGTGACATATGCACCCTTCAAACACACAATAAGTTAATAAAATTTTGTAAGTGAATGCATATGAGCTGGAGAGATGGGATGGCTCAGTGGTTAAAACTGCTTGTTAGTTTTCCAGAAGACACATGTTTTTGTTTTGCAGAACCCACATTTGGTGGCTCACTCCTACCAGTAACAACAGCTACAATGGACTCAGTGCCCTCTTCTGGCATCTGTGGGTACTTTCACACCTGTGTTCCTACACACAGAGAGACATACGCTCAAAATCTAAAAGATAATAAATATTTAAATTTAATTCATTTCTAAAAGATTTTAAAATATCAATTCTCCAACTGTGAGTTCTTAGGATCTTAATTTAAAAAAAAATCATTTAACAGCCTACTTCTAGCCTGTCTAATATACTCCATTAGTCTATGTGTTTGTTTTATGTCAGTAAAATACTGACTTACTACACTTTTGCAATATGTTTAAAGGTACAGTAAACCAGGTCCTGGTTTGTTATTTGTACTCAAAAACTTTACTTTGAAAAATTACTTTGAACATTCAGAGTGTTTTGTAATTTTGTATGATTTGAGGCTGTTTTAACAAGTCTTGTAAATAGTATCATTATTATTTTAATAGAAATTGCAGTGAATTTATAAATAATTTTGGATAGTACATAAATTTTAATAGTATTGACTATTCGAATCTGTTAATAACACATGTCTGCTGTGGATATCTGTATGATGTGAATGTGTTACTCTGATTGCTTAATAAAATGCTGATTGGCCATTAGCCAGGCAGGAAGTACTGGCCGGACAAAGAGAAAGGAAAATTCTGGGAACAGGAGGGCTGAGTCAGGAGATGCTGCCAGCCGCCGCCATGAGAAGCAAGATATGAAGGCAGATCTGGGAAAAGGTACCAAGCCACATGGCTAAACATAAATAAGAATTATGGGTTAATTTAAGTGTAAGAGCTAGACAGTAATAAGCTTGAGCACATGGCCATTCAGATCGTAAATAATATAAGCCTCTGTGTGTTTACTTGGGTCCAAGCAGCTGCGGGACTGGCAGGTGAGAGAGATTTGTCCTGACCACCTGCAGGCTGGGACAAAGGAAAACTCTAGCTACACATGTCTTTCCTCTATCTTTATACTTTAGGATTTTGCATCCATGTATTATACCTTTAATGGTACAGGCATATACTGGTTGATTCATCAACTTAAGGCAAGCTGGGCTTATCTGGGAAAAAAGAGCCTGGGTAATGGACTTGGTTCCATCACATTGACCTATCCATGTTGCAGAATATTTGATCACACTGTGAATTCGGAGATTGCATCATTTACTGGATAAACCTGCTTCTATCTGTGGTGTGGTTCAGCCCCAGCACATGCATTTAGTCCAAAATCTTACAGCTGAAAATTGTAAACAGGATTATATAAAATCTGTAAGAGGAGGAGCAAGCAACCAGTTGACAGAATAAAAAAAAAAAACATAGCATGTAAGACAGAGTCAAAATATACAAAAACATATATAGAGAGGGGGGAGATGCACAGGAAGTAGATAGGAGGGACACCCTGTCAGTTGGAGGATTTTCTGTTTGAACTGGCATAGGAGAAAGCTTTTTATGGGCTGGCAGCAGAGGAAAAAGCAGCTGGGTGCTTTCTCTGCATCTGTCAACAATCAGGTTATCACCCAAGCATCTGGCTCCTGAGTCTTTATTGGCAAAATCAAATGATTGAGATTTAATTAAAGAAAACATATGGGCAAGTCTGTGAAACATTTTCATGATTGGTAATTGATGTGGGAGGGCCCTGTCCACTGGCAGTAGTGCCATCTCTGGTCAGGGGGCTCTGGAATGTTAAGAAAGATAACTGAGCAAGCCACAAGGAATAGCCCTTAAGCAGCATTCCTCTGTGGTCACTACTTTAATTGCTATTTCCAGTTTATTGCTTGAGTTCCTGCCTCCACTTCCCTCAGTGAGGAGCTGTAAGCCCATCTGGACATATAACCTCAATAAACTCTTTCTTCTCCAAAATGGTTTTGGACAGTCAGTTTTTTATCACATGAACAGAAACATAACTAGAACAAGGCATTTTCTCCTTTGGTTAAATATATTTCTAAGCCTCCCTCATCTACTGTTCCCTTTGCCCCCTTTTTCACAGTTTTATAGTTTGCTTATTTGTTTTTTATTTCTTTTCATTCCATCATTGCTGTCATGTAGTAATGCTCTGCATAGTTTTGGATGTTGAGTTGTATTCTGAAATGTGGCCAAATTCTTTGCTTGTTGGTGAGTGCCTTTACACACAAACCAAATGGTAAGATGCTAGGTTGCTGGGTTCTGTTGTCTTTAAGGTGTTAGATGTCCACTCATTAGTGGGATGCATATGAGAGAATTATACCTTTCCATTGCCCTGCTATGTCTGATAAGTGATTGCACCAAAGAGGAAGTTTCTATTTTCATTCCTTAATGAGGCAACAATACATATTGGTTGTGCTCTGGGTTTTCTGTAATCCGTTAAGAGACACATTTTGGTACCTCCTGTGAGGAATATTTAATAAATTACTGACAAATAGTAAATAAGGAATCACTTTGCAAACAATTATACCCTTAATGATGCAAATGAGCAAAAACAACCATGTTTTTGAGGTTCATTCTCTGAGCAAATGGATAGAAGGGAGCACAAGTGGACTACATGTTAATATACCCTCCAGATGTGCAAAAACATGACCAAAAGCACTTTAAAAATTTCAGTCTGCAATGGATTTGTAAATTTGGACACATTCTGAGGCAAAACATTATGATGGTGTAAGACCTGGTAAAGGCGATCAATTCCTTGACACAAAAGAGGCTGTGAGCTCTGATCCTAGTCAGGCCAAGACATATCAATCAAGAATAAAACCCCAATTTAAGGAAACGATGTTCAAACCAGGCCCTGTACATTTCAGCAGCTCTCCACAAGGCCTTCATATGATAAAACAACTAAGGGATTACTCCATTAATTACACTGGATGTCTCATGATCTGTTCGTCTCTGGAAATGACCTCAGAATAATTCTGGAAAGGTATTGTGTTAGTTTTTACTTTCTCTGGTTTACTGTAGAGTTGCTCAATAAAGATCCTTGCTGAAATATGAAATCAAAGGAAAGGATTTCCCCATCCATAGGCACCTGTGCTAAACCATATGAGGCAAGAATTGAGCCTCTCCTGTGTTATGTCACATGCAGATTGAAATATCAGCAGTGTCTCCTTCAACTTCCCAGATGTATCCAAGGACCACATGGTTAGGCAGTTTATTTCCTCTGTTGTGGTAGATGCACACTGCATGGTGACAGAGGATCACAGAGAGAAGGATTACTATGCAGATATCTGGACACTTTCAAGCAACACAATTTCTTGACATGCAAGCAGTCTGAGCACATAAACAAATAAGGAGCAGCAGCTGGGACAGCACAACCTCCAACTTCTACTTCCCTCCTTGGTTTATGTCATGGCTTGTATCACTGTGGGAGGAGTACTGTAATACTGTAGACAATAATAAGTTCCAACGTCTTCAGGCTCCATGCTACTAATGGTTAGAGTGAAACTTTTCCCAGAGTACTGGCCACTGAACCTTGATGAGACACCAGATTGCAAATTAGTTGCATAATAGATCAAACGTGTAGGAGCTTTTCCTGATTTCTGCTGGTACCATTCTAGGCTATTGCTAATGTCCTGACTGGCCAGGCAATTGATTGTCACTCTGTCTCCTAGAGATGCTGACAGGGAGGATGGAGATTGTGTCACTTGAATGTCACATCTGGCACCTGAGAGTAGAAACACAAACAAACAAAAAATAACACAATTAACAATGTTGTATTAGGAATTCCCTGATTAGAAGGAAAGTGATGGGTATTCTGAGCTGAAAAAATTTTCTATACTGTGCAACCTACCTGAGAGCCAGAGTAGCCAAATTGCCAGGGCCTGAGCAAGAGCCTTCATGGCCATGCTGTGTCCTGAGTGGGACTTCCTGTTGCAGGGTGTGTGACAAGCCATGTAAGAATCTGTCAGTTAAGGGGGATATGCTCTGGGCACATGCAAATCAGCAAAGTTTGTCAGGCCTATGGACATCTCCAGGGCTTGCTCAGCTCAGTAACACAGGAAGTCTCAGTCTATAGGGACCCTCCATCAGACCTGGGAGACACACACTGGCTGCTGAGAAAGTGTTTCCCCATGGGGACTACAGTATATAATTATTCCAGTGTCCTTTAAATAAAGTGTTTTTGTTTTGTTTTGTTTATCACTGCATGGATGAAATCATATTTTTCCTTCTAACTTTGAATATAAGATGGACAGTTGGAGATTTAATTCTTTGGAAACTGCAAGAAACTGAAGTTGAGGCCAAAATGTTTTCCTTTTTCTTCTCTAGGATTTTATGAGACAAATAAATCATCAGGACAAGCAATGGACTAAGATGTAACATTGACTGAAAGTTAGATACATTGAAGTGAACAAAGGAAGGTCAGTATATATGCATACATTTATAGCTCTATGGTAAAGTAACAAGATGTAAAAATACTCTTTGAAAAACATAGTTTAATGATCTGTAGGGAATGGCCTAGATACTGAGTGTCATAACTAAATTGTCAACCTCACATAAGCGTTGTCCTCTATTTCTTAAGGACCTTTTTCACTCAGCCAGTTTAGGGAACTTACTTGTCCTCTGCCTTTTGAAAGACTCTGTCATGTCTCTTTCTCTAAGAACACTAAATAATTTCCAAATCAGTGTCTTCTACACTCTGGGATAACCATTCATTATCTTTCTTATTCAAGCTTTTCCTTGTTAGAAGCAAAGGCATGTTATACACACAAAGTCTATCCTTGTAGTAACTCTGATCCACAAACCTACAATTTCCCCATCAGATATCTCTTCTAGTTTTATTTCACACCATGACACTTTTATGTCAACTTGACACAAGCTCAAGTCATCTGAGTGGAGAAAACATCAATTGAGGATATGTCTCCATTAGATAATGCTGTATACAATCCTATGGATAATTTTTTTTAGTAATTGATGGTGAAGGGCTTAGCTCACTGTAGGCTTGTAGAAAAACAGTTGGTGAATTTGTGCTCTGAACTGAGAATGACCAAAGTAAGCTTTTAAACTATCATTGCTTCATTGACTCTTCTTCAATGAAGGTGTTTGAGTATAAGATCTACAATACAACATACACTAATCAGAAGTTGTATATGGACACTGAACACTTGAAGTATAGTGAGTGCAACTAGAGTTTTTGTATATACTTTAATCAAATTTAAATTTATATTGTCATGTGTAGCTAGTATTAACCTCATGGAACTACATTGTTTTAGCATTAATAGTCAGCAGTCTCATCAAGCCAGCCAGGCTGCCTTAATTGTTGCATAGGGTTTACCTCATAGTCACTGCTATAGTAATCATCAGAGACAGCTTCAGGTTCCATCACACCCAGATCCATTGTCACTGAGCTGTGAGAAACGCTGGTCCATCTCTTGGACAGTTGATGAATTTTTAAAATAGCTCATTCTGTTCTCTAATTGAAACATTACAAGTGGACTTTTCTCTCAGTGACCTTTTCCCTTACATCAGCATTTTAGGCGATAGAGATTCTTTTAACAAGACTGATATCTCAGCGTTTTACCAAGATGACAGTGTTTTGTCCTCTGAAGTATTACAAGTGGGCTCTTCTATCAGTGACCTTTTCCCTTACATCAGTCTTTCACATGATGGGGATTCTTTTAGCAAGATTGATATCTCAGCATTTTACAAAGATGACAGTGTTTTGTTCTAGCTAAAAAGGTATCCAAATCGGAATCTCATTTAAGAATGTTGCACTGTGTTAATATAAGCTACATAGCAGCCCTTTGCTTATATCACATCGGTGGGTGGCCATCCCTCACCCCTACATTTCCCTCAGAGTACTCTTGAGTAAAAGCAGCAGGAAATATTAGTTAGAAGGATAGAGGAAAGGGAAAAAGATAGAAAAAAGAGGATAGCCTCAGGAGAGCCTGGATCCTAATCCATAGGTCCCTGACTGTCTCTGCCCTATTTAAGGTAATGCTAAGGGGTGGAGAAAAAGACCTCCCCTGAGCAGAGCCAAGGGCAGACCACGTCAAACACCTGTACTCAGACCCATGGTCCAATCATCCTCTTTATGCAGACCTGCTGGGTAAAGCCACTAGGAAACCTAAAAATGGGCTCCCACAGGCATCACATGAGCTTTAGTGTTTACTCCTTCCATTTTCATCTGTGATTCAATATGTTTTAACTTCCTTGCTGATTTCTTCTTCAGGGCAATTTACAAAATGATTGTGTGTGTGTGTGTGTGTGTGTGTGTGTGTGTGTGTGTGTGTGTGTGTGTGTGTGTGTTTCTGTTATATTTATTAGTTTTTCAGGTGTCTTTCTGATTTCTTTTGCAATTAATTCCCATTTTTTTATCATTGATAAAAAGAATATTTGAGTAGCTCAGGTCATAAATACTTTCTGTACAACGTGAAGACATGAGTGTGATCCCCAGAACACATATAAAAACACTCCAAGGACAGTTGCAAATGATCATAATACCAGCCTGTAGCATGGAAGAAACAGGAAGAGACAGACAGGGGTCTCACTGGCCACCCAATCTAGCTTACTTAGCAACCTCCAGGCAAGTGGAAGTCCCTGTCTCAAAAACAATACAAAATGAAAATAATGTAAAATACATCAGTGAATCAACCCAAAATGTTGAACTGGACCTCCAAATTTGCAGGTACACCCACGTGTGCGCACATATATTCACTAGTTGCACCCCCATGTGCACATGAAATGAATATGATTTGTGTTTATAACTTTTAAAAGTTTGAGGTTCTTTTTGTGACTGATACATACTATGTCTTAGAGAATATCAAATGTACTCTTGAGAAAAATGTACACCCTGCTCTTGCAGGCAGAGTGTTTGATATAAATCTGTTAGGTCTAAATGGTCTAAAGTGTTAAAGAACTAATGATGTCACACTTTCCCTTTCTGACCTGTTCTGTGCCCTTCTAAGTAAAGTGCGGAAATTCTCTACTATTATTGTATTGCTCTATATGTCTTTGCTTAGTTGTCCCATTGGTTCTTTCCCATACATTAGAGTTCTGACACTTGGTGAATAGATCCTCACAGCTCTTCTATTTTCATCGTGACTAATTTTATGTTTGGAGCAGTTAAATCTTGCCAAGACATATCTTTTAACAGGCATTGATTTCCTCTGCATTCTTCACCTCCTTCTCTTTAGCAGGGTCTCAGTATCCCAGTTGAGCTATAATTTGCACTTCTCCAAAGTCCTCTCCCCTGCTCCTTCCCAGGCCTTTGGTATCTTTTTTTTTTTGAGTTTTAGATTTTTTTATTAATGCGAACAGTTTAACAGTGGACAACCCATTCATGGAGTACTTACTGTTTAGAATGTTTAGATATAGTTATGGTATTCGACCATTTGTAAATCATTTAGTAATTACAACCCTACAAGTTAGATGTAGTATTTAATCTACTTAAATTGTGGTGTGAAATATTTTAATAGCATGATGATAACACAACATTAAATAAACTTATGGATTCTAAATTTTCTTAAAACCTTAATAATTCCAATAATATCTGTCCATTATTTCATTTAGGCAACATGACAGACACTAATAAGATGTGACAATTTTCTATAGGAAAAAATCATGGAAGAAATATGAAGAAAAAAAAGAATAAACATAATTGTTATACGAAAGCCAAATATATCATAGACATGAATGGATGCAGATTTTAAAAAGAACCTAGAGTATGTACAACCCAGTTAATGTGAATAACTACCATGGCAGTCAATTTATGAATCTAAATCTGAAGAATTGCAAGATGATGTAAAAGTTAACTTGAAAAAACATATTCTCAAGCAGAAATTAGACACTTTATCAGAATTCCAGAAATGAGATCCATCTTTGGCTCAGCTATGAGTTGTTAGTTTCTGGACCTCATAGCCTGTGCTGTTTCTAGAACGAACCAACATATGTGAAGAAGATTTGAGGTTGTTGTTTTGTTTTGTTTTTAATCACTGCAAAATAATATGCTGTCCCACATATTCATGCCTTTGGTATCTTAATATTCCCACTGGACTGCTCTTTGGATGCCTTCCCCAAGAGATTGGTTCTCCTTCAAACGAGCATCATGTCGCTTGTAATAAGCCTTGTTTGTATTTAGCTGCTTTGTTGTCTCAACCGTTTTCAAGCTGTTTGCTGTTCTCCCACTGTGATTCAGGTCATGGTTTCTGCTGCTGTGTGGAATTCTGAATGAATTATTCTTTAGTTTCCGGTAGGTCTTGCCATCATGTTGTGTTTGAAAAGGAAATGATTTCACTTCTGAAGGACACTGCAGTTTTCTCTCTGTTGCAAGATGTAAAGTCAACAAAAGAAACTCATACTCCCCCTCCACAGTGAAACCAGGGTCCTAGCCACAGAGTATTTCCCTTTTCCATAAGTTTTTAAAATTTTTAAAATGCCTACACTTGTTCCATGTGATATCATAATCTTAGCCACATATGCCTATGGTGTTAAAAATATAAATAGTGTAGTTGAGGACTAAATATTTAATTTTAACTTCTGATTTTCTACTAACATACTCTTAGCATTTACCATATTACAGCATTTTGCACAATGATTAGCCTTATCACTATGCCAACCAAGGTGTTAAATATGAGCCTGGGGTCTGTCTCATAACCAGGACACCAAGTTAAGGAGTGACCTGTATCTGTTATAGACACATTAAATACATCACTGGAAATTGTGAAGTTTTCACTTCAAATATATGTATGTGTTCAATATATATATATAATTGAAAGAATATTAATAACAAAATGACATCAAATTGACCTGTCTGAATTCCAGATGTTGAAACAAGGTATGGACAAAAAATTCCTGAAAAGAAGCTTTGTCTCCCAACACAGACTGACTGATTAAAATGACAGTGATGTGGAGAGCCTAGAATGTTGTTAGGACAATATTTAGTCCCCAGGAACAGGCTTCCAATAAACTACTTCCTTATACTGAGCTGTGTCTTCCCCCATTCCACCTCCCAATATTTTTTTTATTTTTTATTTTTTTTTATTTTAAATCCCTCAATGTATGTGCTATGTCAGAGCCTCCCACACCCATTATTGATAAAACTCTAATCCTCCAAGCCCCACATAGAGGTGCACTGTAGTAATTCCCTGTGAATTTCTCAATCCCATCAATGTAGGCTTTCATAGACCTGTACAGATCTTGTCTGCTGGACCTGGGATCTGAGGACCTCAAAGAATGGGGCGGACTACAGTCCATTGCTGTAGACAGCCTTGCTTCAGGTTCAGTGTGCTCTTATACAGGAATGAAACAAAGAAAGCAATGATCCAAGTAAGGTTATTTAAGTTCAGAAAAAAACATGATCTGAAAAGCATGTAAATAAATGTCAGTAAGCACATACTAAATAATAACAGAGAAGTCTTTTCCCAGAACTTTCTCAGGACATACCAATTTAAACACATTTGCCAAACATGTACTATAGATTATATCTGAAAAAGCATAAAAGCAAGCAGAAGGCCATATCCAGATTCAGTGCACACTGAACAGATTGGGTTCTACATCCATGCTCTGACCTCCAACAAGAATAAACATGTATTATAAATTGAATGTAAATGTTTTTTGCAGGAGGCACAAAATCACATGCAAGAACAATCCAGGGAACAAAATTCACATGAGATAAAATAATTTCTGCTTTTTCTTCCCAATGGAGCCTCTCAGTTCCCCAAGGGATTGTCCACCATGCATCATTCTTTTGACCATGTTCTGACATCAATGTGACATTCAAGGTTAACCATCATATAGATTCAATAACAGGATCACTAGAGCACATGGTAGTTCCGTTTTCAGTGTTTTGAAACTTCTTACAGTGATTTACCTAGTGGTCATACTGACATATTACAATGAATGGTTTACCTCTCAGAACAGAGAGATATTTCATTAAGATTTTTATTGGCATACACTTCATGATTAGTAGCATTGAACATTTTTGTCACATACCTATTAGTCATTTGTATGTTTTGAGAAATGGCTGTTTAATTCTATGGCACAGTGTTGAATTTATTTGTTGTGATTGAGTTTTGATCAAGGGTATTGATCTATAATGTATCCTTTTGTCCTTTTACTTTGTATAGTTGTCTGGGTTTTCAATCAAGGTAAACAGTGTACAGTGTACTTGGAAGTGTTCTCTGTCTTTGATGCTGTATAATAAAATGAGGCATATTTGTAAGGTTCTTCAAATTTTTATTAGAATTCAGAAATTTTTGGGATTTTTTTGTTTTTTTAAATAAATATTTTTATTTTATAATTAATTTAATTTTACATATCAGCCACGGATTCCCCTGTCCTCCCTGCTCCCACCTCCCTCGTTTCCCCCCCAATCTACCCCCCATTCCCACCTCCTCCAAGGCAAGGTCTCCCCTGGGAATTCAGCCCAGCCTGGTAGATTCAGTTGAGGCAGGTTCAGTCCCCTCCTCCCTGCACCAAGGCTGAGCAAAGTGTCTCAGCATAGGCCCCAGGTTCCAAACAGCCAGCTCATGCACCAAGGACAGGCCCTGGTCCCACTGCCTGAGGGCCTCCCAAATAGTCCAAGCTCATCAACTGTCTCACTTAACCAGAGGGTCTGATCCAGTTCCAAGGGGGCTCCTTAGCCATTGGTTCATAGTCAATGAGTTTCCACTAGTTTGGCTATTTGTCCCTGTGCTTTTTACATCATGGTCTCAATATCTCTTGCTCATATAAGCCCTCCTCTCTCTGGCAGGTTGGACTCCTGTAATGACTCTGAGATACCATCTTACACACATCAGAATGGTTAAGATTGAAAACACTGTAGACAGCTTATGCTGGAGAGGGTGTGGAACAAGGGGAACACTCCTACACTGTTAGTGGGAATGTAAACTTGTACAGCCACTTTGGAAATCAATATGACACTTTCTCAGAAAATTGGGAATCAACCTCCCTCAAGACCCAGCTATACCACTCTTGGTCATATACCCAAGGAATGCTCAATCATACCACAAGGACACATGCTTAACTATGTTCATAGCAGCATTATTTGTAATAGCCAGAACCTGGAAACAACCTAGATGCCCTTCA
>CABHPR010155797.1:13527-25206 GCA_902168415.1 Peromyscus melanophrys | reverse complement strand
GCAAGCCCTCTAACACTGAGCTACATGACCAAACCCGAGGAAAATAATTAATTGACATCTGGGGCTCACCAGATGACACACGACTGGAGATGAAATACACTATTTCTTGGAGAATAAGAAGGAATCAAGACACCTCTAGGAAGCAGCAAACAAACAAACCAAAGGTCCTATGCTCACAGGTATTCTAAGTCTTCTCAGAAGACCAGTAGCTTTCCCACTGCCAAGCACTACCGCCATCACTACTGACCTTTCTCTGAAGGGACCATCAACTTGGCCAACTTTGCAGATGGTCTCTGGATTTGGAGTCCTTGTCGGCTGAATTTTAGTTCCCAGCCCATTTCCTGATTGTTCACAGGCATGATGGAGGGTGAGCCGCTCTCCTTCCTTTTCAGTATGAGGGGTGGGCAGATACCACACCCTTCCTGTGTGGATCATTATCACAAACACCTCACACACAGTAAGAGGATTCCCCCATCAGAAAGTCCCTCATCTTTAGTTTTTTTGCTCACTTCAAAACAATTTTATTGTGCTTAGACTAGAAAGATTATATACAATTTTTGCTTCTAATTTTAAAATTAAGGAAAATATTAGAAGTCTAGGAGAAACAAACAAACAAAAAAGCCAAACATTATCTTTGATGGAAAGGTATTCTATTGCCTTTTTCTAGAAAAAGAAGAGATTGAGATAGGAGTAAAGATCAGAAACCATGGCTGAACCTTGGTGTAAGCCATGCAAAGCTCAGGGGATTCCTGGAAGATCTTTCCAAGTGCATTTTCCCCAACACACTTCCACAACAAATCATGGACTCGAGCAAAGAAACTTTAAAAGTCTCCTAAGAGAGCCCATCTGAATTTCCTACAGTATAATAAACTCTCTTAATCTTGACTGAATTTCCTACAGTATAATAAAATCTCTTAATCCCACTTGACAAAGTGGGATTTCTCAAGTAATTAGCATGGACCTCTATTCTGAAGGGCAGAAATGAGGATACACACACAATACCATGAATTGGCTCATGCCAACTTCACCCTCTCCTCTTCGCTGGTGCTTTCTTGGATCATAAAAGATGGAGAACTCAAAACTTTTCTTCCTTCCTTCCTTCCTTCCTTCCTTCCTTCCTTCCTTCCTTCCTTCCTTCCTTCCTCCCTCCCTCCCTCCCTCCCTCCCTCCCTCCCTCCCTCCCTCCCTTCCTTCCTTCCTTCCCTCCCTCCTTCCTTCATCTCCTTTCTTTGGAATTTCAGGTCTCAGGCATGAATTTGACTGTGGCAACTGGATCCACCGAGTACCAACCAGAAGCACCTTAGGGCCCTTCCACCTGACTTGCTATCACAACCACCACGAAGCTATTGTTGGAGGAAGCAGTCCTTCCCGAGTCCTGGGGATGGGTCATTGAATGGCATACTTGGGTTTGCCTGATGGGCACGGCATGGACCATTCTTTATCCAGCCATTTTCTCAGGGCTGTGCCTATAATAAGCAGTCCCAATGGATGGGCTGATAGTTTCCTTTGGAGCAAAGTTTCCTTGCCAGACTCACTTAGTGCTTGCTATAAAGATAGGGAACTCACTAATCTCACTTCTCCTGACCAGGCTGTGATTGTGACTCAAGCCTGCTATCCATGATGTGTTAACCAGGATCCCTAATGAGTTCAGCAAACTTTCTGCAAAAGACCAGAGAGTAAATATTTTAGGTTTCTAGGGATAATGTGAACACTGGTACACTCAACAGTGCCATTTTACAGCCCAATGCGATCATAGGCAGTAAATGAATTAACGTGTTTATGTTCTAAGTAGACTCTCTTTACAGTAGGTGACAAGCAGAATATGACTTCTATACAAGACAGAAGGTCTTTGATATTGTGTAACCTGGAGTCTGTGGAGGGGGCAAGCCTGATTATTAACTGCAGCCTAATAAATGGTTTATCAGAAATGTAGGTAAGCATAGACATGGTTCCTCAATGGGCCACTTTGAAATGGTGGGGGTGACACTGGCTAAAAAGATCTCTGAAACTCACAATTAAACCTCTTAGGGATGAGAGTCAGCGACTCTCCATCAATTAAAATATCACAATTACTGTACTTTATAGCAAGCCTGATGCTGAACCTGAACTATGGTGGACTGAGAACATTTGGTTTGTCTTTAATACCGTGATGCTTGACCACGTTTCTGGAATGTCCGCATCTCTCCAGAAGATTTGTACCACGATCTGTACTCATTACACCGTCATTATCTCAATAATTTCTTTTTATGTGTAAGCTTTTATATCTAAAGAAGGTTCTCTTATTAAATTAAGATGAAATGGCAATTAATCTACAACATTATCAAAGACAGGAAGGTGCATTTATCTGAATCTCCATTTATAGACATCAATGGCTAGTTAGTGTACTAATATTTAGGAGGGCAACATGATAAAAGACTTCCTGCCTCTGCTAGCTCATTTTGTATTAACATATTCCTGTCACCAGTTAGGCAATTAACAGAGACCAAAGGAATACTAATTGTAGCCTTCCCTGCCAATATGCCAGGTCAACTTCGTTCCTGGGAGCTCGGTAGTTGATTCGTAATCATTAGAAGTGATGAAAGACAACAATCCTCTTGATATTTCTATGGAAATGGAGGTTAGAAAAAGGCCTTTCTTAAAATGACTTTGTTGTAAAATAAATCCACTAGGGAGATGGAGGGGCCAGTAAAATTTTCCCAAAGAGGAATGCTAAGAGTGTAGGAGGGTTCCAAAGTGATATCAAATTTGGGACAGACGATGATAGTTCTGGAGAAAATGGCTGCAACACAGCTCATTTCATGGAAGTATACCAGTCAAATGCCAGTCTCCAAATAACACCACACAGACTAGAACTTCCAGGTGTGCCCACTTCAGTCCCTTTCATCAGTTCCAAGAAGGTCTCCTTTATGCTCCCTGTCAGTTTTATATCCACTGCTCCGTTTGCAACCAGTGGATGTTTCTGGAAATCACCTTAGCTAACGGCAAACTTGTCTCGGTCCTGCTGGGTGCGATGCAGGAGAGAAACAGGGAAGTTTCTGGGACTTTAGAGACAGATGAGAAAAGAAACAGGCAACTTAGTGTCAGGAAGAATGAGGAGAGGGTTGTGCCAACGGCACCAAGGTGCAGAGGAAAGTTATACAACTGTCCTATTAACATACTGGATTTGATTTGACGCCATTATATTTCATCAAATAGTTTAGAAAGCTCCCCACATAAAACATCACCCTAATTATAATCATATATTTGGAGATTTAGCGTGCATACCATAATGTACCATTAGTTACACAAATAACTAATAATTTGCTAATGACAATATTATGTTAAGTCAGTTTAGGGGCAATTAAAGTGAGTGATATTTACATATGCCTAATGAATCACAGTCGATGGCAGATTAAGAGATGCTAATGAATATTCATCCAGACATTCGCAACCAGCTTCACAGTTTATAAACTGAATTATGGTTGATTTGCCCTTTTAAAAATGAATGTGTGAGTATCTTCTGCATGGTGAGAATGAACAATTGGGCCTGACTGTAAAAAAATTTTAAAGCAGTGTGCTGGTCAGAACACAAAACATTTTTATGCACTCTCATACCCTCGGTTCCAACGCTCTTTTTTATATCGTCGATTGGTGTTGATGAACTATCTCCGTTTTCATTTTCACCCGTGACATGAAATATCAAAACTGTTGGGTGTAAGATTGAATGGAATCTAAGTTTTATGCAGCCCCACTGAGGAAATAATTGCAGGTAGCGTTTGCCTTTGAAACAGTGACTGCAGACTCTTGTTTTATGCTGTTACCATCCTCCTGTGACCTGGAAGGATGCTTTTTGTGGCCGTAGTTTGTCATGATAAAATTGGGGTAGATTTATTATCCATTCAACTTGCTCATTTTAAACAGCAGCAGAACAGTAGTGTATCCCTGATAATGCAGGGTGAGCCCAAACACGGTTATGGTTTAAATATTGACTCTTCCCTAAAATCCGTAACCCTTTCTGCCATAGTGAGCTTGTTTTGAATATTGTCTTTTATTCCCTTTGCAAAAGTTACAGGTGAACCTCTGATCTTCCCTCAGATCCCACAGCACTTCTAGGAGGCTTCCGATATCTACAGCTCACATTTTTGTTTGACCTTAAACGAGATGGTTTTTGTCTGCAGTGTCTGATTGGAAAAAGACTAACAATTACTATTAGGTTTCTCTATTCTGTAAGGATGCAGTCTAGAGTCAGAGTATCTCAAGCGATGGGAGTAAGCATGCCATTGGCAGCCGACCCAAGCAAAACATCAACCTCGTAGGAACCAAACATTAACGGGTCATCCAAAACTAGAGGTTTTTTTTTTTTTAAAGGCTCAGAGGTGGACTTTACGTTTGACATTCCAATTCAGCATGCTCTCACAATGTAGTTCCATTGACTATTATTAAACAATTCGAAGGTCAAATAGTTTGGCCCTTGGCAAATCCATGACTTTTATAATCAATGACATTTTAGCTACAAAGGAAATGCCAATGGAGTGAATTGCTGGTAGATTTTGAGACACAGGTGTCTCCTATCTCTTGCCCACCAACTCCTTCAGCTGATAGGTTTTGTTATACCTATATTTTATCTACAGACTTTGATGATGACTGACTGATTTCTGGGTCTGACATAGTGTCCTGGGCAAGCTTGACTGGACAAAGTTCTCCCTACAGCTCAGTTACTGGAAGATTCTAGTACTGTCCTTCTATCCAGTGAGTCAATCACATAACTCTATGAACTGTTTGGTCTAAGAAGGCCACATGTTTCCCTCTATTTAGATCCTGTCTTTTGTGGCTTTATCTTCCATGTCCAAGATTTGTAAATTCAACCCCTCAGATTACATTCTCTTGAACTATGGGATAATAGGATCCTTGCTAATTTGGAGATGCCTTCCCACGAGACAAACGTGAAGACCTTTCTGAACCTTGAATGCATGTTCCCTGATACCCACTGGTCCTCACATACTGGACACAAGACAGGCTCCTCCCGAGGCTATTTCCTTAGTCCTGGGCCTTTCAATTTTCTTGGAAATTGTAGATGATTTTAACTGTGATATTTAGGACTCTGGTATTCTAGAGAATGCTGTCGGGGCTTCTGCAGAGAACTCTGTTGCATAATGGGAACGTCCTCAGCCTCCAATTCTGGCTTTAATAAGGGCCACTGGGCTTCCACTGCTTTCATTATTTTATTTGGAAGACTTCCCTGAGGGGTGGGCATCATTGACATAAACCAAGCATAAGGAGGTCATGGTTTGAGTGGGAAGTGTCCCCCACAGGTTCAGGCATTTGAACAGTTGGTCCCCAGTCAGCAGCCATGTTTGGGGATGAGCGGTATTATTGCAGGAAGTCCGCCATGGATGGTCTTTGAGAGCATCCGGCCTCATCCCACTTCCCCTTGGCTCTCCTTGTTTGGTGTTTGTGCTTGAGGATGGGATCTCAGAGCTTCCTGCCCCTACACCATACCTGCCACTTGCTGCCACACCTCCCCACCATAACGGACTCTCCCTCTGGAACCTTAGGCACAAATAAACTCTTCCTTCCATAAGTTTTGCTTTTGGACATGGTATTTTATCACATTGAGAGAAAAGTAATCAATATGGAGACTTTTGTAATCTTGCAATCCTGGCCTCAAATCCATGCATCACTGTTTGCAGACACTGGTATGTGATTTCACTTCTGGGAATATCTTTTTCCTTATTTGGAAGAATGGGAAAAAAATTAACTACCCTTGGAACTGCAGACATAGCTCCATGGTGCAGAGTTTGCCAGTATCTGAGTGGTTCTGGATCCAAACCCAATGCTCCAAGACTAGAACTTTGAAATGAAAATACTATCAGAGTTGCTGCAAGAATTAAATAAATTTGCGTATTTGTTGTGCAGTTCAGTACCCAATAGATACACAAAAACGTTATTTTCATTTCCATGTCCTATTAGCTGTTTTAGTCATGCAGTTGTGTTTTTAAATATATTTTGTCTTTCTTTTATTGAAAATAGTTGTTTTTCATGCAATATATTCTAATTACGGTTTCCTCTACCCTAACTCCTCCGAGATTCCCTCTATCTTCTCTCCTGTTGGAATCCACGTCTATTCTGTCTCTTGTTAGAAAACAAATGGGCATCTAAAGAATAATAATAAAATAAAATAGGATAAACTAAAGACACACAAATCAGAATAGAACAAAACAAATAGAAGAAAAAGAGCCAATGAAAAAGCACAAGAAACACATGTAGATGCAGAGACACATATGTTCATACACAGGACTCAAAACACAAACTGGAAGCTATGGTGATATTTTATTTGTACTAAAAAGTGATTTGTATGTTAATAAATAAAGTTGCCTGGGGTTCAGAGCTATTAGAGCCATAGCAAAAGCTGGGCAGTGGTGGTGCACGCCTTTAATCCCAGCACTTGCTAGGCAGAGCTAGGTAGATCTCTGTGTGTTTAAGGATACAGCCAGCATTGGAGACACACGCCTTTAATCTCAATACCAACCATAGAAGATCTGGAGGTCTGTACAGACAGGCAGTGACTAGGAGGTCATGTGGTTGGGTTTACAACCAATGAGAAGGCAGAACAGAAACTCTATTAAAAAAAAAAGACAGACACAGGAAGTAGGTCTCTTGGCTGAAGAGGACAGCTGCAGCAGTGATGGGTAAGGCTCTTAGCTCTGACCTCTTGGGCTTTCATCTTTGCATTGACTCTGTGTTTCTTATTTAATAAGATGGTTACTTCTACAGGAAGCCATAATACATATGCAAAGGACCTGTAAAGTTAAAAAAAATACCTTACCAAAACCTTATGAGACAAAGAACCTCAAAAGATGCCATGGAGTTCATTTTGTATTGGCCATCTACTGCTTGGCCTGGAGCCAGCCCTTAAGAGTGGTTCGTATACCCAGTGACAATCTATTGGAAGGAATGAAGTCTTCATTTGTGAGTGGTTATCAGTTGGCCATAGCTTCTGGGTTAGGGATGGGGCCTTGTGTCCCCTTCCCCTCTCAGCACTGGAACCCTGTCTGGCACAGACCCCAGCAGGTCCTGTATATGGTGCCACAGTCTCTACAATAAGTTCATACGTGTGTTGGTCCTGCTGTGTTTAGAGGGTGCTGTTTCCTTGGTATCATCCATCCCCTCTGCATCTTACAAACCTTATGCTTCATCTTCTGCAAAGTTCCCTGAGCCCCAAGTGGAGGAATTTGATGGAGAGATCCCATCTACGGCTGAGTGCTCAAGGTCTCTCACTCTCTGCATATTAGACAGCTGTGGGTCTCTGTATTTGTTCTCATCTACCACAGGAGGAAGCCTCTCTGATGATGACTGAACAAAACCTGATCTATGAGCATAGCAAGATATCATTAGGAGTCATTTTATGTCTGCCTTCTGTAAGCAGGACAGAAGTATTTGGTTTTCCCCTAGGTCCTTGACCTGTCTTATCTCAGGTTCTTAGCTGCCAGAGCAGTGTTAGGGATGGGTTCCATCTAATGGAGTGGACTTTAAATCTAGTAATACATTGGTTGGTTACTCCCTCAAGTTGTGTGCCACTATTGCAGTAGCACATCTTGCAGACCGATCAAAGACTTTGTAACTGGATTGATGTTTACCTTTCCTCTTTTGTAGTATACAGGGTACCTTCCAGTACCATGAACACTAGTCCATGGGGGTGAAGGTTCTATATTCTCTGTATTCAATGTGTTGTGTGGGTGTTGTCTTCAGCAACAGGGTCTTACCATTAGTTTGTGGAGATCAAACAATAGCCTGAGTTGTTTGGGGGCTCCCCTGGAACCTCTTTGTCCAACAACTCAAGTAAGTGTAACCCACTTCCAGCACTGGAAACTTAATTTGGTGGTGAGAGATGTCCAGATGGGGCTCTGTGTTTCTTTTTATTTACAAATTTCATTCAGATCACCTTTATACATCTATATATTTTAGGAAACTTCTACTGTATATCAGTTTTCCATATGACCCCTCAAATAGCCCTTAGTTTTAACTGTCCATCTCCCTGTCTGTTTGACTCTCCCATTTCACACCCCACCCCATCCATCCATATCTACCTATTCTATTTCCTTTTCCCAGGGAGATCCATACCTCCCTGCCTAGTGCCTTACTTTCTACCTGACCTCTGTATGTACTGTAGCTTGCTTATTGAAGACTTAACAGCTGACATCCACATATAAGCAAATACCTACCATACTTGTCTTTCTGAGTCTGGGTTATCTCACTCAGGATGATTTTTTTATACCTCTGTCCATTTACCTGCAAATTTCATAAGTTCATTATTTTTAGTGGCTGAGTTATATTCCACTGTGTAAATGTGCCACATTTTCTTTATCCATTCACCTGTTGGGGGACATTTAGGCTATTTCCAATTTTTAGCTATTATGAGTAGAGAAAAGATGTACATGGCTGAACATGTGTCTCTGTAGTAGGATGAAGCATTCTTTAGGTATGTGCCCAAGAGCTGTATAGCCGAATCTTAGGGTAGACCTATTCCCAGGTTCCTGAGGAACTGCCATGTGCTTTTCCATAGTGGATGCACAAGGTTGGATTCCCACCAGCAATGGATGTGGTCCTCACGTGTTCAGAATGAGCTGTCATTTGTTTTATTGATCTTAACCATTCTAACTGGTTTAAGAGGAAATCTCAATGTAGTTTAGGTAGTTTTGATTTGCATTTACCTGATGGTAAATATGTTGAACATTTCTTTAAGTGTTTCTCAGCCAGTTGAGTTCCCTTTTTGGAGAACTCTCTGTTTAGATCCATAACACATTGTTTTCCTGATGTCCAGTTTTATGAGTTTGTTATACATTTTAGATATTAGCCCTCTATTGGATGTATAGTTGGTAAAGCATCTTTTCCTGTTCTGTAGCCTGTCACTTTGTCTTAATGATGTCCTTTGCCATATAGAACTTTTCAGTTTCATGAGGTCCCATTCATTAATTGTTGATCTTAGTGCCTGTGCTGTCAGTGTTCTGTTCAGAAAGTCTTTCCACATGCCAATGAGTTCAAGGCTATCCCCCACTTTCTCCTCTATCAGGTTCAGTGTATCTAGTCTTAAGTTGAGGTCTTTGATCCATTTGGAGTTGAGTTTTGTGCTGGGTGATATATATGGATCTATTTACATTCTTCTACATGTAGCCATCCAGTTTGACCGCCAACATTTATTGAAGATGCTGTTTTTTCCCAGTGTATATTTATGGCTACTTTACAAAAACAAAACAAAAACAACAACAACAAAAAAACATTAAAAAAACCCCAAAGGTGTCCATATCTGTGTGGATTTATTTCTGGGTCTTCTATTCTATTCCATTAATCTACTTGGTGTGTGTGTGTGTGTGTGTGTGTGTGTGTGTACCAATATCATGCTTTTTTATTTCTATAACTCTGTAGTACAATTTGACGCCATGCAGTTCTTTTATTATTCAGGATTGTTTTAGCTGTCCTGAATTTGTTTTGTTTTGTTTTCATATGAAGCTGAAAATTGTCCTTTCAATTTCTGTGAATAATTGTGTCAGAATTTTGATGGCAATTACATTGAATCTGTAGGTTGCTTTATGTAGGGTGGCCATTTTTACTGTATTAATCCTACTAATCTACGAACATGGGAAATATTTCTGTCTTCTGATATCTTCTTTAACTTCTTTCTCCAACTACACAATCTTTAAAAGAATCAGTGCAGAGAAGGTGACTATATGTTTTGTTTTGCTCAGGGAGATTTGGGGTTCTGCTGTTTTCCCTGTGTTAGATTTCAGTGTCTGTCAAGTACAGCATGTCCAACATTAGTGATGGTTAGGTGATTTGTCCAATGGTTGTAAACTCGTGTGCACTTCCCCCGCATAAGCCAGTGCTGCTGTGACGACCCTGATGTCCCATTTAGAACTGTTGACTGATGCAACTTTGCCATAACATTTGACATTAATCTTCGAGATTTATGAGTCCATGAACTATTGAAAATGAACAGGTATTGTAGGGGATTATAGCGATTATGATATGATATTGATCTTATATCAAGACAGATTGAGGGGTTTTTTTAATGGAATTACATACAATCTTTACATTTCTGAATGGGCTTTCATTTTCCCTTCCAATGCATGGAATTGAACCTAAGGCCCTGTGTGCGACGTATAAGCATTCTACTACTGAATTGTATCTCCAGCAGCCTTTCCCCCCTATTACCCAACTGGTCTTGAATTTTTGATCCCCCTGCAGATTATAGTTGCTGGGATTACAGTCCTGTACTAACACGCATCTGCATGAGGTATTAACGTAAATAGGGAACTGATGCTCAACAAAGAGTCAGAAGAGCTGAGATTTAACCAGTAATCTGCCCTTCTGTTTATAGGAAGTCAAGCATTTCAAAATCAGCCTTACATGTGATGGATAAGCATCTCCTTGCAGCTGTGCAGCCAGGACACTTTGCTAATCTTTCCCTTTGCCAGATGTTCATTATGTTTTATGCAGACTTCAAACTTCCAAGTCATACATACATTTTCGGTCTTACCTTTATTGGTAATTCTTATAAACATTTTACAAATAATTGATGTGACTTCTATTTTTAGACTTTTGTGTTAGGATGAAGAAATTCCTTCCCTAAAGGTATCTTCCTGGGCAGAGCATATAGCACATATAAGAATTCTTCTTCCCTGGCTACTACTTGGTACCCAAGAATCCAGGCAGGAAGTCATTTCAGTATGAGTAAACATTGTGCCATCTGACAACATGGCATATGGGCAAGCTAAGATATCACCATGGTTGGTCTATCACGTACACTGAGTTTGCCTCGCCTCTCTCTCTATCAGAAGCAGGCTGTGCAGGACAAGCCTGGTGTTCAGGCTGACTGGTGGAAATCAAGATGCAGGCTTACTGTTTTGTACTCTGAGCAAACACACATTGAACCCTGGGTTGTACACATTGAACCCTGGGTTGTCTGGTGTCTGAGTAATTTAGGAAACTGTTCAAATCTAGTGGAGAGACATGAGGAACTCAGATGGTCTGTGTGAACAGAGAGGGAGACCAAGTAGGCTGAGAGCACCATAAAATCCACAAAAGTTTGAAGATTCCTACAGCAAAATTCCTATGGCAAAAGAGAAGAAAAATACGTATTTGAGAATTGTCATACTTGGAAGATATGATTCAATGGTAGATACAAATAAAATGTACACACCCAAGCCTCTTGTTCTTAACAGACAACCCATCAGAGTGGGCTTATCAGCTTAGGAATGATTTTAAGTGAGAATAACATAAAAACACAAATGACTCTCATCTAGCCTTCCTATGTAAAGATTTCCCAGAAACGAGAGAAATTTTCCAGCAACAAATGGCGCCCAACGTGACAAGAATCCATAAGAAACCGCTTGACTCGGCTTGGCTGCGGGTCCGCCGCTGGTCCGGTCTCCCGCCTTGGCGGTCGGCTCTGGACGGCCGGCTCTCTAGCCGGGGCCGAGTCGGTTTGGCCTCAGGCCCCAAGCGGTTAGCTTAAAAGCCAGTGCTCTGCCGAACAGGGTCCCTGTCTGTAAGGCCAACGCACGTGGTTGGAGTTTAAGGAAGTCTAGCCCAGGCCTGACTCCGCTCAAGCGGGGACACGTGTCTGGATTTAAGCTTTTAGCCAGGGCTTCTCTCTCTCTCTCTCTCTCTCTCTCTCTCTCTCTCTCTCTCTCTCTCTCTCTC
>CABHPR010155796.1:33162-58648 GCA_902168415.1 Peromyscus melanophrys | reverse complement strand
GGCAGCTCTGGACATAGAGAACTTTATTTTGCAATGGGCCATGTTAACTGCAACTTATAATTACTCAGAGTGCTTAGAACAATTGACCATGGAAGGGTCATCTGCAAATGGAACAAGCAAATCTCTCTAGTCATACTCAGGAAACATCACTTAACAAAAGACAAAAACAAAACAAATAAAAAAAGTAAGAGCCAGAGAATGGTTAGCACACTTAGGAGATCCCGCTCCTCCCTGAGGATTTCTAGTAGGTTAAGTTAGTGAGGAGGAAGAGGGATTTTCTCTCATAGTGTAGAATTAATAAGCTCCCTGTGTTCCTATAATGACATCTCTTCCACGGTTACTTATAATCTGTAAGCATCAGTAAGTAAACTTATTGGAAAATATCGCTGTGTGTGTGTGTGTGTGTGTGTGTGTGTGTGTGTGTGTGTGTGTGTGTCTGTGTGTCTGTGTGTCTGTGTCTGTGTGTCTGTGTGTCTGTGTGTGTCTGTGTGCTGGCTAGATTTATGTCAACTTGACATAATTTATAATCAATTGAGAGGAGGAAGCCTCTCATAAGGTCAGGTGGTGGGCCGGCTTGTAGAGCCTTTTCTTAATTTGTGATTTATGGTGGAGGGCCCAGCTGATTGTGGGTGGTGCCAAACCTGGGCTGGTGTCCTGGGTTCTATAGGAAAGGTGGATAACGAAGACATGTGGAGCAAGCCAGTAAGAAGCATCTCTCACAGCCTCATCAGCTCCTGCCTCCAGGTTCCTACCTTGGTTTTCTTCAGTGATGAACTACATATGGAAGTGTAAGCCCAATAAACCCTTCCTCACCTGCTTGATTTTCTGTCTTGGTATTTTGTCACAGCATTTGAAACCTTCAGAAAAAAATATGCATATTCAATATTGAAGTATTTTAGTTTAACTTTAATATTTATAAAACTGAAACAATATTGGTTCATGGGCTTCTGAGTTAGTTATTCTGTCCAGGAAACTAACGTATGAGGAAATTTTCTAGAGTATATACATATTTTCTGTAATCAAAGTCTTCTCTATAATAAAGTAAACTGAAAAATTACCAAGGAAGGGAATTATACAGATTTGTATTAAAAATGAAGGATACTTCAATCCAGTTTCAAATAATTTAGAATATGATAGTCCTGCTATGAGTTTGTTCAATCTAATTTCTATTGAACATAATTTATGTGTCTGTTTATATATTGATAATAAACTAATTCAGTATTATTTTGTGTATATGTATCTGATTATTCTGTTTTAAATCAAGCAAGATTCTACACATAACCATTTGTATTTAAAAAAAACTATTTTTTCATTCACAAATATGTTTTAATATTTGATCATGTTTTCTTCTTATTTTCATAATTAAAATATTATAAATCCTAAAAGTCCTCCTTAAGGAAACATTTTACCTTCTATTTAGACTGAAATCAATCGTTTTACAGACATATTTCCATGAGTTAGCTGCATGAAGATGGAATGCCATGCTGTACATAACAGAAAATAATTCTGATCTAGTCCATGTCCTAGTCTGACAGATGGAAGAAGATAGATGATGGCACTTTGGAAATTAAAGAATTACCTTTCCTGGAATAGATCATAGACTTTAATGTCTGCAGAAGGCATCTTATCTCAGCCTTCATAGACTGATAAAGCACACAGAGAACACAGCACAGACATCTTGTTTTATCTCTAACTTTCATAGATATGGAAATCTATGAGAGTTGCATCAGACCTGCAGTTTAGGCGATAATCAAATAAACAAACATGTCAGTGAATCAGTAATAGTCCCTAAGAGACTGTGATAGAAAAATAGTACTTTTAGTGCAAGGATATGATCTTATAACCCCATTCCTGCCAACATCTATACATACAATTTCTCCTAAAGTCTGCAGACAGTAGGTACTCTTGGTGAGGAAAGGATATTTACAACTGAATATTTAAATGTATTTTAATAATATGTATTCTTATTAATCAATTTCTATATAAAATTCTAATTTAACATGTATTTTAATTGCATTACTAAGTTCCCCATTATATCCAGGAGATTTTCATATTGGGAAAATAGATAGAAGAAAATAACTTAACTTTCATTCTTCTGTAAATAGATACTTCTGAAATTATAGTATCCAAATGTCTGTAAATCTGAATTAAGACTGATTATGATATAAAGTCTGTGTCACACAATAATATGAGTATATAGTGAGTATCTGTTGTTAGGCAATTTCAGCCTTATTCAAACATATAACATGTTCTTTATAAATCAAGGTTGTGGGACCTATAACACTCATAAACTATGTGGTACAGCCTCCTGTTCATATGTTACAAACTTATACAGCACGTTTCTCTACTGAATACTGTAGGTATCTGTAGCACAATGGTAAGTATTAGTACATCTAAACATATTTTTCCATATTATATGGAAAAAACACCATGGTTATAGGACACTTTCTGTGAATAGAGATTGGAGTTGGCTTTGAATGAGTCAGGACTAAGTGAATAAGACAGTCTAGGTATGACTGCACACAGCTATCAACTGCACAAACACTGAACTTTTAACTACATCAAGTCTGTGGATACCTCTTTCTTTAATAACCAATGTGCCTAAGCCCTATTCATGATCAGAGTCAATAATATCACTATCTTCTACCTCTACATCTGATCACCATGGAAGTTGTTTAGGGACAGCAGCATCCATGAAGCTGATATCCACTGGGGCAACAAAGCCATCTTCTGAGATCCCAGCTGTGGGACCCGTCTAAGCCTCTCCATTCATAGGCACAGATAACAAAACTCAAAGGCTTGCCTAAGACTCTAACCCCATGCACTCTGTAACATCTTATAGAGGACACTACTTTTAAGTGTGCGAGAATATCTACTTAAAATGTTTCTTTCCTTTTATTGATATTTTAAAGAGTCCTAATGCCCATTAATATCACTCTTAAGGAACAGTGAAACACCTTTCAAAGTTAAGGGTCTTTGTCTGCAAACTTTTATGGAGCTTATAAACATGCAAAAAGTTTTCTTTCATATCCCTTTGTAATTCATCTATGATACATAGGTATTCTTCATTGTCTACTGCCTGCTCCAATGAGCTTTACACTTGTTTTTGTGGCAGGAAATTTGGGGTTTTGTTATACTCATGCAGCTAAGTGATGACCAAAACTTCATCTTGTGGTGTATGTATTTCTTACATGGCCAAGAAAAGAGGCTTGACAATAAATAAGTCAAAAGCTTTCTAGAACACTTTATTTAGTTACTCAACAGAAACGTTAACCTTCTTTCTTTCAGGGACTCTGTTTGATACTGGAGACCTTGCTTGTCACATTTAACAGTCATTCCACTCATAGAGCTTTACTCCAGGAAGTTAAATGGAATGGAACAAGTAATTATACATGTAGTTGGAGCTATGAAGGAGAAACTCAAGGTATAGTAGAAGTTAACATTTGATATAGAAATACCCAAGCTGCACAGGAAATCTTCAAATAAAGAACATGGACAACAGTGTATGACCACTGTAGTCATATATTGGGGTGTTACAATTACTAGTGCCAATGGTTTATAATTCTTTGCAAAAATACACTAATAACTTAATATCAGCATTAGAGATGCTTTTGATGCACTCCTTCATAGAACATAAATTCTTTAACTCTAATAAAGGTAGAATTCAAGATTGTGTATGTTAATAAAACATAAGCCCAACCCCATGAATATCTCTTTATTTTTACTGTATCAACTCAAACAAATAGAAATAAAAATATGTAGTCATCTTTACCTTTAATGATTAATAATTCTGCATGGCTAACAATGGTATTTAGATACACTCACTGCTGTTTCATCTAGGACCGTGGCTCTCATCCTTTCTAATGATGCAACCCTTTATTACAGTTCCTCATGTTGTAGTGACTACAACAATAAAATTATCCCCTTGCTACTTCATAACTGTAATCTTGCTACTTTTCTGTATCATAATGTAAATATCTGATATGCAGGATATCTTGTATGTGACCCTTGTGAACGTATTGTTCAACTCCAAAGGATTTGCAACCCACAGAACTGCTGATCTTAGGAAAGCGGATAATTTGAGTTTATTGTATCTGAGTTATTACCAAATCGTACATGAAGAAAAATGCAGCCAATTTTAGCAAGGAATAAAAATTAAATTACTCAAAAACAGAATTGATTATAACCCCTACTATGTGATGATACTCAAAATATGGGTTATAAATAAAAACTTATTTACATATTCATAACACAACACATGACAACAAAATGAGACTATTGACTATCTTACCTTTTTAAATCACAGAAAGCAAATATTGTAAGTCAAGTAAAACTACTGAAAATGGCTTTGATTTAACATATAAGAAAGAAAAAAGCAGATATTATTGATTTTAGAATTTTAAGTTCACATTTAAAAAAATTAATTGGACTCTGCCTACATACTAATCATCTCAAATGTTTTAATTACTTTCATTTTAAAGGCCATCCAGAATGTTGCATTCTTTTCTAGAATGTGTCTTCTCTGAGGCCTATTAGGGATCTGCAACTCATGACAGTTTTATAGTAAAAGAAAATTGAGAATTATAGTCTGAAATCCAACAGTTATACAGTTACAGAAGATGAGTTTCATTTCTTGTTCATGGATGAAATAAAGTAGGCTAAAAATATGCAGAATGTGAACTAGAAAAGTTCCTTTATTCTCATATGGAAAAAATATTTAATTTATTATTTAAATATTATTGAGTTTTTTGAGACTTTCACACAATGTACTTTTATTATCAGCCCCTTATTTAACTCCTCCTGATCTGCCTTCCTTCTTTATCCAACCACTACGTATAATTTTATTTTATTTTATTTATTTCTCAACATCCCTAAAGTCTGGCTTGCTTCCTATACATTCTTGGATGTGTGGTCTTCTACTGGAGCATGGTTTGTCCACCAGGGTGTGTGTGTGTGTGTGTGTGTGTGTGTGTGTGTGTGTGTGTGTGTGAAATGACTCTTCCTCTTCCAGTAGTTATCAGTTGTTATCCAACTCCTCAGCTAGGGATGGAACATCATGTCCTCTTCTCTCCATGTTGGGATGCAATTTTTCTATTTAAGGATCATTTTGAGCAATGAGATGTTTTTAAAATATTATGTGCCATGCTTGCTTCTTAATGTATTTTCTCTTTATGGAATATTAATTTCTTAAAATATTTAGCTAAAGAGATTATAAAATTTAGTGTGTAGAAGAAGTTTAAGACACAAACCATTTATTATGAACATATATTTATGACAAGCCTTAGAGAAAGTAGGATTCAGGAATAATATAAAAATTCTAAAATTCATTATTATAATGGTTATCACTTACCTAATCCTTTTATATAGATGCACAATTTGCTGCAATAATAATTTATAGCTATATTTTGACAGAGCAGGGATGATGGCTTCTGTTGGAATCAAAAAAAACATTCTCAAATGTATTTACTTCTAATTGCATTTAATTTCATATTACAATGATTAATCAAAATGAATGTCTTCATTTTCTGCTGCTTTAACTGCAAGAAATGATCTCTTCTGTTTTTATCCTATTATAAGGATCGTTACAAAAATGGGAAACAATTAACACCGGGTTTAATGCCTGAGTGCTATAGAGCTGAAGTAATTGCACTCAAGGTCTGCTAACTTTTTAATCAGGCATTTGGTTGCAAGCTGCTCGCAATTGATTCTGAGAGAACTAACACTGTCTGAGGAAGAAAGCAGGTGTGCCAAAAAAGCAAGCATGTTGGCAAAACAAATGAAAGTTTTTTAAAGGAGAAAGAAAAGAGGAAAACAGTAAAATCAACGTGAAATGCTTATCAGCAGACTATTTCCTTGGCTGGGCCTGCTATTGAACAAAGCCAATTGTGCACAAAAGCACAATGGTGGCAGCCCCACTGACCTACTACTTTCACATAAGACTACTAAAGCTTACCAGTGAGGAGCCTGTCCATCCCAATGTTAGTGAACTGAGTTAATTAACGGAGAAGACTTCAGATTTCCATATTCAGTAGAGTTAAAAGACAATCAGAGGAGTCTGAAATTACATTCTAATTAGAAATGCTCCCTGTTCCTTGCATTTGGGCTGCTCTTTGAAAAACAAATTTGGTTAGGTACTTTGCTCTCTCTTAAACAAAAATTTCAACTCTACGGATTTCCTCTGAAAGCTAATGAATTTACTTCCCCTCTAATAACTGTCCTAACGTCATTCTTCTGGAACAGAAGTCACTCTTAGGCATGTTTTGTTTTATTTTATTTTTTACATGTGTAAAGCTGCATGCACTGTTTAAGAACATTGGTGGGGGAATTTTAATACCACCCCTGTTTTCTCTTTAGTTAGATCTTCTAAAAATGAATACTTTTAGAAAATTGTTTTACATTCATAGCATATTAGGGCCAAAAGTGGAGTAAGATTTACAAAATTGCAAGTCTAATTTTTTAATGATCACAGGTACACTGCTGAAATCTCTTGCATCAGAAAGAGCCCAGTAATGATAGATTTGACCATTTGCTGAGAGATTTCCAAAATAGTTGCTACTGCTTTCTCAGGCCCCAACTCAGAGAAACAAGAACATTTCAATATTTAAAGAAAAGTATAAAGCAGAACTAGCTTTGCCAGCTGCAGAGCAAGTCAGAGCAAGAACAAGAATACGAGTGCATCAGCTCTGAGCTTCCTCAAGCAAAGCCCTGTGTGCAATTGAATTATACTGTTTGCCTGGACTACCAAGGCAATCCATATTAGAATTCATTAAGATGCCTCAGGGTTCAGAAGAAGGTAGGTAGAGATCAATAAATCTAAAAATGTTACAGACAAGTTACTGAAGCTTCTATGCTACTTCAGTTCCAAACAAGTTCTGGAAGTCTGAGTTCCCCTGTGTGCATCACTTCAGCATTCAATGAACTCTCAGTTAGTTTCTCCTTGTGTAAACAGTCTCCCTGTGCCACCACAGCATCTGGTGTTTCCTAGTGAAGGGCTAATACAAATGAAAGGAAGGCACCTTGGCATCTGGCCACCTGCACGCAAAGTCACTCCGTCTTAAGGGATTTTCTCAGTGTTGGGATCTCAAGCATTTCAGGAAAGGATGCCAAATGGAGAACAAAGAGACTGGCAGGCACATGGGAACCCTTTGTGACCCAAATTACATCACAGGGGGGATTGTGCCAGAATAACATCTATGCTATTTCTGACCCCAAATGTGACTTTATACGAAAGTTCCAGGGCACTACATCAGTTAAGTAAAATTTGAAATCCAGTACTTCAACACTTTTTTGTAATCCAGTACATCTATAAGGTATATGTACAAATGAAGGTAGTTTGTGTGAGTCACATTGCAAGAATCCTTGAAAATGTGTATTGCAAAAGCTAGTCATGTTGGTGCAGGTAGGAAAGGCATATTATTTGTAGAGACTTTTTTTGAGCACTGAGAATCATTTCCTGCATGAAGTATTTGTATATTGTGGTGCGTATAAACCTTATAATCAGTCTTCCAACTACTATACATTATGGCCAGCTTTCTGTTGACTTGACACAAGATAAAGTTGTTTGTGGAAGATGGAACATCCATTGAGAAAATCCTCCTACCAAACTGGCCTGTGGGCAATTCTATGTTGTGTTTTCTTAATTATTGATTGGTTTGGAAGGGCCCAGATTGTGGTGGGTGGTCCTAGATGGTATAAGAAAGCAGTCTAAGTAAGTCTTGATGTGAAAACCAATGAATAGCACTCCTCCATGACTTCCTCATGAATCCTGCATCGAGGATTCTGTGTTTTACTCCTACACAAATTTCTCTGAATGATGGACTGTAAACTGTAACCCAAATTGCTTTTCATCATGATGTTTTACTGCAGTGATAAAATCCCTAACAAAGACATTCTGTAAAAAAATAAATCTATCAAAGAATCATCTTCCACTTTGATAGATTTCACTACTTTCTTTTCAATAGTTTGAGTTGGTTCTTGTTACTTGCCACCATATTTACATTAGAAAAACAGCACACATTCTGTAAATTGTTTGAATGATATTGATAGCACATAATACAATTAGAAACAAAATTTTATCACTTAAAAATAATGAGTAACACACAAAAAAACCACTATTGCTTTGAGATATATTTAGTGTCTATGTATTTCTTATATTTATTCCAATTTCCATGGTTGAAATAAAAATGCATTTAGAAAGTTTATGATGTACACTTAGTATTTAAAGATTACTTGTGCATTGGTTACAGACCATAGCTTAGACTACTCAGTATAAGCTATCTTAAGGTGATGTTTAGTCATTATCATTTATTGGTTAATTTAATTTTATTTTCTTGCTCTTCCTCAATGAATACATGAATGTATATGTGTAATCATTCTCATTTTTTCTATACTATTAACATGAATTATTTTCACACTTAAAATGCCTAAATTATTATGTATCAAGAAATTGATCTAAAGAGCTATTTGTTTATTCATAGCATTTTCCTGAAAATGTATACATATATTCTATACTTGGGATATATCATATAATCAGCTTGGCCAGAAAGCATTATATTGTAATTTGCTTGTGTACTTTTTAAATGTTTGTTTAAGTACTGATGCTATTTACTTTAAAATTTGTGACGTTATTGTTCTGTCAAAATACTAGTATCCTGATATCCCAGAAGAGATAAAAGTTTGCACTAACATCTTAAAGAATTTATTTATTTCTGTCCACTTCATTAGGAATATTATCTTTAATGTAAAAAACCATCTTAATGCTATATCTTCTTGTAGCAAAGGAGGCAATACACTTAGACTTCATGAACCAACCAGGAACCATAATTTGTATTAGCAAATTTCTGGATCTCTTTCACTGTTTGTTTTTATAAGCACACATAGTTTGCATGTACAAATAGCAAAATTATCATCAATAGTTGAAAAAAGCATAAAAAGTCTAAAGCATAAAAAAGTAGATAATAAATAGTGCCATGATAATTTGCATCCTTTTCTACTAGTTTGTTAAGCACCATCTTGACAGGCTCATGTTTGTTTTACTGTTAAATATATTCCTAGCATTAGAACAGTGTTCAATAGCTATTGATTAAGTCATAGAATGTAAGTCCCAATGGTTTATAATGTGCATACACTGACCAGCCAAAACGAGGTACAACACCATCAGACTGTCAGAGTCAATGATTAGTCTTTGCATTTGGCACTTTGGGATGATCATAGCTCCAAGTCAGACTGAGTCATAGAATAATTACTCAGAGAATAGTAATCTCTGAGTAATAGTAATAGAAACGACAATCACATGCAGTTGAACTGAAGGTCTCCCAGTTTGTTTAGCATATACTTCTGTGTTTGTCAGGAAAGAAAAAAGTTGGATGACAGTTTGACTTTCTGGCAGCAGGTCTTAATTTCCTTCTTTAGTTTTAAAGTACATACATACTACTACATTCCCCTAAAAGACTTTTTTGTTTGCCTGTGTCCCAAAAAGTTTGTTTCATTATTTTTTTAGCATTTGCTTCTATTGTTGTTTCTGCCCACCCTGCCTGCCCTTCCTTAGCTCCTCTTTGTCCTTATTTTCTGTTTTCAGCTTAATTCCAACTATTCAAGGACTTAAGTGTAATGTGTCTTTTCACAAAGGTGGGTGAGCTGATGTGGAATGTGTATGTGAGTGTCTACATTTTTATGTAGAAATAGTAAATAGGCAAGTTCCTAAACAGACTGGACTGTGGTGACCCGGTTCACAGTGACACATTCCAGATGTCACAATGTCGCATGGTGGTGCATCCTAAATATACTGTGTGTTGATATTGTGTCCCACAATATTATTGTGTATCTACATAAACTCATCTGTGGTCAGAGAACAGAACAGCCACTGGATAGACATAAAGGCCAGAAAATGGTGGCGCGCGCGCACACACACACACACACACACACACACACACACACACACCCCTTTAATCCTATTGTTCTGGAGGCAGAGATCCATCCAGACCTCTGTGAGTTCAAAGCTACACTGGAAACAGCCAAGCATGATGACACACGCCTTTAATCCCAGGAAGTGATGGCAGGAAGCAGAAAGGTATAGAAGATGTGAAAACCAGGAACTAGAGCTGGTTAAGATTTTAGGCTTCTGTTGCAGCAGTTCGGCTGAGATCCATTTGGATGAGGACTCAGAGGCTTCCAGTCAGAGGAAACAGGATCAGCTGAGGAATTGGCAAGGTGAGGTGGCTGTGGCCTGTTCTTTTTCTCTGACCTTTCAGCATTCACCCCAATATCTGGCTCCAGTTTATTTTTTTATTAATAAGACCTTTTAAGATTCATGCTACAATACTGTCTGAAAACAATTATTTAAGTACCTCTGACACTTTTCCAGGTGAATTCCAGCCCCACCCTGTCACTTAGCTTCTATTTGTGAATGGGAAAAGTTGTAACTCACTACCATAAGACAGCATTGTTGTAAAATATTACTTTGACTATGTAAAGGTGTGTTGCATTTGTTTATGTTGTGAAGTATTACCTTAACTATGTAAAAGTGTGTTGCATTTGCTTCACCATGGCTGCCTAAGTCATCTGATTGGTCTAATAAAAAACTGAATAGCCAATAGCTAGGCAGTAGAGGGATAGGCAGGGCTGGTGAACAGAGAGAATTAGTAGGAAATAGAATCTACGCTCAAGAAAGAATGAGTGAGAAAGAGAGGGAGATGCATAGGGTCAGCCACACAGACAGCTGCCGGCCAGACAGATAAAGAAGAAGTAGAAGAGTAGTACATAGAGAAAGGAAGAAAGGTAAAAAGCCCCGAGACAAAATGTAGATGGAGAGAAACAGGTTAATATAAGTTATAAGAGCTAATGAGACAAGCCTAACTAAGAACAAGCATTTATAAGTAATAATAAGTCTCTGTGTCATGATTTGGGGGCTGGTGGTCAAGAAAGCCTGCTACACAGCATACAATTAAATGAATATCCACTCATTGAAACTTAGGCATAGAAGAATACTGAGAAAAGAGAACACTTACAGAGCAATGGGTTTTCCATGGGAAAGAGAGGATATTTACAGTATATGAATGCTCACCATACACTGTTCTATACATGCAGAGCAAGAGCTGTCTTGCATACTTATTTACACGAGCTGAGACCCTTATATTTTGATACTTCCTCTTCTGAGGTTCCTTCTGAGTCATCATTTACATAAGGTGATCTAAGAACATGGACTAAGATGGATGTTAAGATATGTATAATGGATGTACCTATTTGATTATAGTGACTAATCTATTCATATGTTCAAATTCAAATATCCAAAGCATTCGTGTGTAAAACCTCTTTGAAATAAAAAATATTTTTTTCTAATAGCTGAGCTGTCTTGACTGTGAACACACACACACACACACACACACACACACACACACACACAATACAAATGTGTTAAAACTTGTACTTCAACTGAGCTATGATGATAACTGAGGACTAAGAAGGAGTTTGGAGCATGTGGGCTCCCTATCAGGGATGAATTAATGATAAGGAATTACTGGAGTTAAATCTCTTATGCTCTTTTGAAATTTACTACCCTTCTGCATTCCACCATGGGATGGTACAGCAAGAAATCATTTGCCATAAGTCTTTTGATTTCGGATTTGCCAGCCTCCAGATATGTTAAGATATAAATCTCTCTCTCTCTCTCCCTCTCTTCCTCTCCGTTAGAAAGTTATCCTGCCTTGGTTATTCTATTACATGAGGACAGGACAAATTGCAATATTTTCCTTTTATTTCCTTGTTGAATTGGAGTTGCTCTTACAAAGTGTTTCAGAGCAAATATTTCAATGATGTTTCCTAAATACACCCAGCTATTCATTACTTGCAATGTGTTATTAGCGATGTATTACAAGTAACTGAAGAAATGTAGAAGTGAAATTAATTCTTTAAAAGACTAGCAAGGATACAAGTATAAGTAAATCAAAATTTAAGTAAATGAAACTTACAACAAAAATAAATTCCTCAAATCATGCTTTTTAAGCATATGATCTGATTTTAGCTAGAATCATAATTATCCCACATTTTCTCTTTCTTTCAATGATGAAGTATTTACAGATGAAGAATCTTATTTCTTACAGAAATAATTCACTCTAAGTGAACATTTTTCTTGTCCTCTTGGAAACTGTGGAATTGAGATAACTCTGAAGCTTGACACTTTGATTTGAGAGCGTGTGCCAGGAGGATGAGTGTCCTTCACTTTGATCTGAGATCCAGGAACTAACTTTAAGTGACACTTCTCATTACCCCTCACCAGCTCTTCCCTAAAGCTTCCTGCACTTTCTCAAGCTGTGAACACAACCTTTCCTGGCGGCACCAATATTGTTTGCTGAGTAATATTTTGTTTTGAATGTGCAGCTTCAGGATCATTTGCTAATTAAAATTGCTCACCACTGAGAGCTCCCCTGAGGTTTGCCCTTGTTTATTTGGGTTAGACCATGAAAGCATGGTTGAGCCAAGCCATAGACCATAATTTGCTGCCAACTGAAATGGAAACATTAGAAACAGAGTGATAAAACTTGCTCACAGTTTTCTTCACATGCAGATACAGTTAGGTTCAACATAATCCGAATAAACACATGCATTGATGCATGAATGGACACTGAGAGACAAAGCTTGCCTACAGAGTGGGACTCTATGATAGACTTCAAAGCATTGTATGATGAAGAGTGTATATCTTCTTCGAGGAAAATGCATTTTTTATTGTTTTATGCATTGAATTACCTAATTCTGGAGTTCCAATACTTTTGGCCATAATTAACATGTGCTGTCTTTGGAATGTAATAACCCAAGTCAATCTTAAAATAATTCAGTCTCATTGTCATTCAGGAAATAAGTGTGGTAATCTATTCAGGTTTACATTCCTGCATTTATTTAATGTGACATGGTAAAACATGTGCGTGTGCGTGTGCGTGCGCGTGCGCGTGCGCTTGCAAGTGCGTGTGTGTGTGTGTGTATGTGGTGTGTGTGCTAGAGAATCGGAATAGGAAACTTTTAATAACTGATTGCTTCAGTGTAGCTGATAATTCTGAGAGAAAACTTTAGGTATATAGAGGATAAGAATCAAATAACAAACAAACTAATAAACAAACAAAAACAAACTAGTGAAATACTTGAGCCAACAGCAATATAGAAAATGAGATATAAATATCAAACAACCAAACACTCCCCTGTGCATCTTTATTGTCTGATATACAGACTACATAGTGACTGCATATCCAGCAGAGGGAAGATTTTCACCTGGCAGACTGAGGAGGTATTTGAAGAAAGAAGAGAAAAGCAAAGAAAAGACCAATATGTTGTGGAAGAGTTTGATATGTGGACTGGTCTGCTCTTTGTAATGAAGCTACTCTGTGGAAAATAGAAGAATGCAGGAAAGTCAGACATAGATGATCTACTTGTAAAATATTTGGGCATGTTATATCTAAATTAACAGTGAGAAAGAGGATTAGTAGTGGATTCAATTTTGAATTGAAGCAGTTCCATCTTGTCTGCAGTTGAAATATAGAGTACAGGTATTTCACTTATAGGTTAAGATGAAAAAGCATCCAAGTTGGACATGTAATGATACATGGAAAAAATCAACATAACATTTTGTCATTGTTTTTATAACAATGAAAACTAGTTTTCTGATAGGGGAATATTAGTCTAAAGGTTTCACAGAAGCTAAACAAGCATACAAGGAAAACATCTTAATTCTCGGTAGATTATAGTACCAAATCCCATTTTCTTGTTATATTTTGTAATTTCTAAAATATTTCAGTTATGTCTCTGAAAAGTTGGCATCTCAGGAAATTAAAAAGGTGTAGTTGAAAAGGTATATATTTATTCAAAAGAATAAATAAATATAAGAAACTTCTTCAGATATTGCTCTGCAGCTCTGAAGACAGCAGGATCCTTCCAAATGTCAGAGGAAAAAATATCTGGTCAGAACCTGACAGCATAAGAGAAAAATGCCACTGAATTAACATTGCCTTAGAAGGCCTTCGGGAAATAGAGAATATATTATCATTTTGGTAGTGAGTAACAACAAAACACTTTAGGAATGAGCATAGAAATTTCCACAAACATAGAAGCATTTTTGCTAATGTAAGAAAGTGAACTGTGTTTTTAAATTATGTTAATTCCATTTTTTAAATAATTGGTTCATGACTATTTAATTTAGCTGTAAGTAATCTGACACGAAGGATCTATAACCTGTAGACCATATTCAAAGAGAATTTCCAGGACTGGAAACTAGTAACTTGTCTCTTTTATGTGTAAAGTTCACTCTGGTTTATGTCCTATTGGAAATTAGAGATGTGTACATGCCTTAAGATTTCAGAGACTCCTGTTTAGACAGGATCTGATCTAAGAGGAGGCATATGTTAAATCTTCTTACTTGAGCCAGAGTCTCATCTAACTCTGCACCCCACAGTGCTCACTCGAGTGACGAGTCATCTTTGAAGGCAATTGGAGCTTCTTGGTTGGCTGAGCACCATGGAGCTTGGAGCAAGATAAAAAAAGAAGCACAGACTTTCAACTATAATTCTGCTAGCGGGACACACTGAAGCCATCCAGGCTGACAACTGTAGGATGGGGTTCACTGGCCCGTTAACCACACAAAAATGCATAGCATACCTGTAGAGTCATAAGCCAACCATCATTTCTATTAACAAGTAAGTAAAAAATGGTTACAAATAATGCTGAATATTTATTTTATTAAAATTTCCTTCTAAACAATTGACTTGCATAAATAATGTGTTGTTTAGAGTTCATCATTATATTTGTGTTGGGATATGGACAAATAAGGCATTGATGTTATTTGTTTTGCATTACTGTAGAATAAAAATAGCATAGGTCAAGACAGTATTAGTAGTAGCTTATTTTAACCTCAGGGGAAGGTTCAGTATATGTAGTTGTCCCACAATCAACAACTTTCAGGTCCTTTACCAACAGCTCATCATTTTGTCAAAAAAAAATTTAAACACTCTATATACTATGACTAAATATTAACAAGAATTGTAAATCTGTTCAAGGTACTATGATTCATCATCAAGTTTGGGATATTGTACTTGATGATATTCTGTGGTCAAAAACCCTCTATGGAATTCAAGAGACAGTTCCTTTTAGCTATGATGTTTACCCGGGAAAAATAATATGCTCACAGAGGCAGGCTTCTCTAAACATTTTAGCTTTAGAATTGTCCACTTCACTCTGTGCATTCTTTTCTAATCCCCATCTCTTCTATATTATCTCTTTATTACTTTTCTCAGTCATTTTTATCCTTTGAAAAGTCTCTCCTATACTTTCAACATGTACTATTAGGTTTTTTCCAATGTCTTCAAAATACAACCCTTTATAAATGATAGGTAATCTGTCTTGTTCATGACTACATAATGTGTTTGTGCCTTCATAATATAGCCTATTCACACAATCTTTGTATCTCTCAATGTCTAACCCATCCAAACAGTAAATGCACATTTTTTTTTTTTTTACTTTTCTATTTAAATGAATCATCTGGCTAAAATGGAAAGCTAATCATTTTCTGGATGACTTTAGATAGTTTGACAATTCCACACCTTTCTCCTTGGTTTCTCACCTTGTTAGGTACACTGAAAAAATCTCAGTTTTCTACCTAAAGTCTGCTGGTTCATCAAGGGCCATGTCAATGACAAAGGGCTTCCTATGACCAAGGGCTTCCTAGGAATTCCTACCGTGCATCATTTTTGTCACACCTCGACTCCTGTCCCTCTGTGTCTGTAGTCCTTATCGTGGAAAATGCAGCTAAACTACAGTGAATAATATATGTCTAGGTACTGAGAACCCAACACTGTCCTATACAAAAGATTTCCCGTTATATACGTTGGGTGTGATTTTCAGTTGAAGCCTATTTATTTGTGTCACTCATAGGAGATTAAATCAATGAAAAAACGGAACTCTGAGTTCAGCATTGTGTCTTTGTGAGATACTAGATGAGTGTCTCCCTCAGACATGTTTCTGAGACTTAGACTTCAGATACCAAAGGGTGCAACTAAGGAGGTTAGAGGCCTGCAGTCAGTGGCAAATGCTGATATGCGAAGCCAAAACTAGAAACTGAGCACCCGGCTGTGTGTGTTCAGAAACCGCAAGCAGATGCCAGACTGAGTCAAAACCCAGGACTGGTAGTCATGGCAACAAGGCCACATCCAGAAGTCAGAGCCAGAAATCTGAGCAGGTCAAATGTGGAACAGGGCTGTTGGTCAGAGTAGAGAGGTGACAGCCAGAGAACCAGACTAAGAAGAAACCAGGGAACGCTCAATGGTGCCCAGACTGCAAAGAAGTTCCTGTGCCCAGGCCAGATGGAATTCTGCTGGATGTCTGGTCACGACTCCAGCTGGCTAGCAGTCCCATTCTCTCCTCATGTGCAGATTCCTCCAACTGCCTTCTGATGTTCTATGGTTTCCTATCTTTTGGATGCTCTCAATGCAGCCTCATAAAGCTATTTTGCCAGAAGCTCTGTAAGGTGACCCCATTTATAGAAAATGTCAGAGACAAGTTAAAAGAGGGTTTTCTTCTTAAACTACCTAGGAGGATACACAATATCTTTCACTGCCTCAATAAAATAATTCAAGAGCATTGACCATCCAACCTGGCTGCTTCCAGAATAAGCTATCAGAAGATTCATCTTGTGTTTATCATGTGTCAGACATCACTGAAAACACAGATATCATTATCAATAAAAACAGTGATCACTGTTTATGTTAGACTATCTTGTGAGATGAATTTGTTATATTATACCACTTTATTCCTAGTAATGCTGGCTTTTTTTCATAATAGATTTAACTGTACTGTTTGTATAATTGAGCAAAACATATTTGAAGAAGCAAAATAGGTTATCAGCACTATTTTCACAACAAATTTATTAGGTAGGTATTTATTGCTACATAGATCTTCTTTAATAAAAAATAAAACAGACACTTGTGATCATTGTGAGCCAAATTCAGGAGGAACAAAAACAGAAAGAATAAACCATTATGTTAGCATTTGACACAAAATAATCACACTTTTTGAGCACATGTCTATAAATTTAGCATGTTATATGAGAGAATTCAATTCTGTATCCAGTTAATCTGTACACTTGCCAGGAAAAAAAAAGCCCGAGTGATACCTACCAACACTATGCTCTACAGGTAATGTGATAGTTTAAGCTTCCTCTTGGAAGTAGTTTAAAAGGCTTGCCCAGATAAAACATGGGAAGGAACTCAGGACACTTACATTTTTCCATCTATGAAACTTCTCTCTTATCCCCAGAGTTTACATGGGGGAAGGCTAGACACTCATCAAAGTGTGCAGTAATCTGAGAAGCTGTCCTAAGTACATTGATCCCAAAGTTTCCCATTATCTTTTCTCATAATAAAAAACTTAGAGTTTTTTTTCTGAACTTTGAAAATCTCCTCATTTCCCCAGGCAATGTTGTTAGCAGCCTTAATCTTTGGAAATGGTGTGTCTAACCTCTTTGGGACTTCCTAACTGTAGTTTCAATGACTAGCTCGAAAAGAAAGGGTCCCTCCCGTGTCAGCTACAAGTTGCTCTTTTTATAGCTTTTGATCACTATTTTGTTCTGGAGAAGAAAGGATAAAGATTTGAGTGGAAGAGTCTGCACAAGAAAGCATTTTAAACCATATATCTTGAAGTCATAATAAGTGCAAAAGATGTGCTGCTTGCGAAGTATTGAATTCTTTCTCTCAAGTGTGTTATTAACACTAACCAATCATGTAAGAATGTGAAGCTGAGCTGTGATCCTTTAGAATGAGACAGAGGATCCCCATGCATTAAAAATAAAATTCCAATGGAACACCCACTAGATGTGTTTGCCTGCTTGATTTGCATGGCTATAAACACTTCTGCCAAAGTAATACCTTTAAGCTACCTAAAGAAAATTGTGTGTGTGTGTGTGTGTGTGTGTGTGTGTGTGTGTGTGTGTGTGTGGCACATTTTACCTATATCTATCATTTGTAAAATTTTAAATCAGTGTGTATATGAATATAATATGCATAGTATTAATTTCTGAGTTATAAACATACACACACAAACACAAGATGTAGCTGTTTAAGACTGTCAAAATCCACTGTTGCTGATTTACTTAAAAAGGAAAAGAATTACCTAAGCAAAGCCAGGTAGAGAACAAAATTTAAAAACAGACCCCAAAACACTGTGGTGTAATGGATCTAACTGTAGACAAAAATGTCTGTGCCTTACTGACTAGCTGGCTTGATCACTGTGAAAGATGGAAAAGAAGGCCTACAAAGAATTTTCCATTAGATATAATCAATGACATTTGCATGGGCCTTGTCCACTTCAGCAGAGCTCTTCCCAAAGTATGCAGTACTAACAAATGTGGTGCTGTAGAATTTGAATGTTCTTTTATTTTTAGAAACCTTGATGTTATATGAAATACTCCAAAATGAAATTGTAAATATACTGGCATAATGTTTTGCAACAAAGATATATACACTGAGCTTAAATTTTGTTTTGTTTTCATCTGGATGCCTTTTGTGAATCTAGTGAAATGCAAAGAGTACATGCATAATTAAGCTACACAGACATCCTGAGAGACTGTAGACTTCAGTAGAGCTCATGGGTCACAGACTCTCAACTTCTAAGTTATAGTATTTTATTATTTAATAGATTTTACACATTTTCACTCAGTTATAAAGTCATAGAGTTTGTATAAACATACATGTGATTATTTTTGATATTGTTATTTTTGTTATAGAGACCACCATTACCTTTCCCCAGCTTTGTAATTTAACTGTGACAAATAGAATAGATATCTAGCACTATGCATGTGAATGGATTATATATTATCAAATCTCCTGAATATAACAGAGAATAATCTGTATTCAACATTGTAAGTAAATGAATCATAAGAAGCAACTGCCTATGCAATATTAACTAAGTATTTGGGATAAAATGCAAATACGGTCATGAAGCATAGTTTTAAATAAATGTAGTGTAAGCTTGTTCTAAAGATTTATAAACAAGAGTAACACAAAGAGTTATATATTTCTGTGTACATCTAATTTTACAGTGCAATAAGCACAATGAATAAATTCTAGTGAATGATTTGAACAGATATGAGCTTCAGGAGTTTGGGAATTAAATAGCACACTTTTCTGTGTCTCAGTGAGATTCTATAGCTTTAATTACTAACAGCCTTATTGAAAAAAATAAACTTGGGGATATTTTTTTCTGTATATACTTTTGTAGGAATTTGAATGAGTTACAAATACATAACCAAAACATCAACAAATGTCTTGTAATAAATGGTTATAATTCATTTGTATGAATCTTACATGTTTTTGTTTCCTTTTAAATAAATTGATAGGCAATAGCATATTTTTGTTTTATTTTGTTTTCTTTTGTTTTTCAAGACAGGCTTTTGTCATGTGGCTAGCTATCACAGAACTCATTCTGTAGACTAGGCCAATCTTGAACTTATAGTGATCCACCTGCCTCTGCCTGCAAAGTACTGGGATTAAATTCATGTGCCACCAATACCTGGAGGCAATAATATTTTTTGAGGCTTTTTCAACTTGTTTTTCTTGTTCACCACTCTTTATCATTAAAGAGCTCCTGTGTCACAAGATCCTACCTCAATTACCAGTCAATAAAATGTTGTTCACTAAAGGCCATGGAACTCTGCAATACTGTTAACAATACTATTATTGCCACTCATGTGGTATTTCTAAGTGAACCACTCTATTTGCCAACTCCCTTTAATGCACCAAGGTTTCCAGTTTTCTTGGTTAAGCAATTAATTTATAATAAGACTAAATTTCATGATGAAATACAGTGATAGTCATAACGTAGAGTGGTGGGAAGAACCAGCTAGGTACTACTTCTACTGACAAACTAGACTTTTGAGGTAAATTTAGTGGATTTAATGAAAATACTTCCTTCTCTAGGGAACCTCTTTTTTTCTCCTGTCTTCTCTTCTCTCCTCACCACTACTTACCATTAGTTGCCCAGTTGACTGTTCAGGTGGTCTAGCCTAGCTTGTCAGGGATCCCAGGGCCCATGCTTTGACTTTAAAAGCTCTGATAACAGTGATTCTACATCTATCATAGAAATGCAAGACTTTCTTCATCCTTAGACATTGAAGTTATATTGTGATCTTTGTTTCTTATGTTTAATCCATGGAGAAAAATTTTAAATGGTAAATGATTTAAAATTTAAGAAACAATCATTGTGCAGATATTCATTTCTTTTTATCCACATCTATTTGTTCTTTAAAAATATATGTGGCAGTGAGCTTTCAACCAGTGAAAACAAGAATGAAAACTCAAGTTGTTTTCTCTGAAAGGAACTAGTATCACAGCCATTGTGTTTTATGTCTGAATTTTCTGTCTTAAATTGCATGTCCTTGGAGCAGAGTGTGCTTCTATCATCTATCTTTTTTTTTCTTTTCTTTATAACACAGGCAACTATCCTGTCATTGTTCTACAAAACAATAAATAATGAAGAGAACTGAAGATGTCTGAATGGTGCAGGTTGACAAAAATGGAGTCAATGTTTTCAGAATTACTACAGCAGTGTTTTCCAACATGCAGCCTGAGCATCCTGCCACCATCTCAGAATGTCAAGTAGTGACAGAGGATGAGGGAATGTAAACAAAGGCAATAGCAACAGCACTGGGCGGGTTTATGAAATGGCTCAATACTAATTGGAGTTATATCAACTCACACATTTATATGGGATGGAAGAAAGCAAAGATCGATCGTAACCATGAGTCATCTGTGTATTTTCATCATTAGCCATGCTCATAAAATATCATCTGCTTTTGCTCGATATTGAGAAAGAGTAACTTACCAGGTTATGTTTTGTTTGTTTTATCTTCAAATGAGGAAACTAAACATAGGGTGAGTTCATGAGCTTTTCATGTAGCAATAATGTGAGGTTATCAGTTTATGATGAGGAATACCTGTTAATTTTTTTTTTCTTTTTCTTTTTTTTGGCTTACATTTTCAGAGGTTTCATCCATGCTCAGTTGGCTTATTGCTTTGATCACAGGGATGAGGTATCACTTTGCAGGGTGTTACATGAATTGCTAAATGGTCTTATATTAAAAAAAAATCCAGAGGCAGATATTTTGGTGAAAGCTGAACAATCGAAGAAACAGAACAAGCCACAGCCAACCTCACCTCGCCAAATCCTCAACTGATCCTGTCTCCATGAATCCTCAGACTGAAAGCCTCTAAGTCCTCACCCCCATGAATGTCAGTTGAACTGCTGCTTAGGTCTTGTCTCCTCACGCCTTATATACTGTTCTCCACCCAGCCATGTCACTTCCTGAGATTAAAGGTGTGTGTACTTCCCAGTACTGGGATTAAAGATGTGTACCACCACTGCCTGACTCTGTTTCCAGTGTGGCCTAGAACTCACAGAGATCTAGACAGATCTCTGCCTTCCAATAGGATTAAGGGTGTGTGTCACCACTGTCTGGCCTCTTATGTGTAATCTAGTGGCTGGCTCTGTCCTCTGATCCCCAGATAAGTTTATCAGTGCACACAATATATTGGGGTACACAATATATCACCACATCAGGGAGTCTGAGATGGAACATGGCAGATTATGTCATATTGCATAAGAGAATAAAGTGGGTGGCTAGAGATAGTCTGCATTTCAATATCCCATCAACAAATGTGCTCTCTGACCAAATTTCCCTATGCTAGACAGCTCCTATGGATGATTCAACCATCTCCATATAGTCTCACAGGCTACAAACCAAACTTCAAAATCATGAGTCTTTGGGAAACACATATCTAGACCAGAGTATAGAAAAATATAATATTTTAAAGTTTATTTTATTTTATGTTTTCTACTTGGCTTCTATTATAAATAGTACAGACTATGTATGAACATCACTATCTTAGTTATTACCTGGGAATAACAATATTGGACACTGTCTTTGAAAATACATACCTATGGTTGTATTTTCAGTAAGAGCATTTGTTGCTCAATGTAATTCCTTAGTTTAGCTCCCCAACATTACTGCAAAAGCTTATGTGATCTTCTATAACTGTAGCCTCAATATTGTAGGGGTGAGGAAAGAAAGCATTTGGCATTCCAGGAGGATTGCTGCAGATGTCTCTAGGCACCTTAGTTGAAAACACTTAGCTCTAGGTTCAGTGAGAGACTGTCCTGAGGGCATAAGCAGGTGAACAATAGAGCAGGACATGTGACATCATACATCCTCCTCTGACCTCCATACACATGCACCTAGACATGCACATGGACACAAACATGAATATACTATACACGATCACTACCTAGAGACATATCCACATCTCTGAAATTACCTACATTTTTTCTAAACATTATAGCATAATTGATATATCCTATAACAGATGGTAGGAAGTAAATTAAGGGAGAGTCAAGGAGGACAGAATTTGGAGAAAGCTACTTGAAGCTGAAGCACAATTTACCTAATATCTTACCAGATCACAGATAATAAATTCCAAATGAGGTCATAAGGTAGGCTCTTCGCTTATAAGATAGTGCAGACAAAAAGTGGGAAATTTGGATTCATGGGCAGACATTCATGGAAAAGTACACAGAAAGGAGATGATTTGAACCCACAGGGATAATACCACCTATAAGCAAACAATGCCCTAGGCTATCAGCAGCTGGGAAAGAGAGATGAAACTTACTGTTCTACATAGCTTTGAAAAAGAGGCAAGTCTGCAGACACTTTCATTTCTGATGCCTCTATGGGGAAGCATGGAAACATCAAATTCTGCTGCTTAAGATGCCCACAGTTGATGCATTGTTAGAGCAAATATAGGAAACCAGAACACTCTTGATTACCAACTTGAATCACTAAAGTCAATACTTAATCAATAGCATTCAGTATTTAGTATTTAATTATTTAATTATCCAACAATTACAAAATAGCATTTAAATTGTTGTCTGGATATTATTTAACTATAAAATTGAAGGAATAATTCTATTACATCAATGTAATTTAAGACTTATAACAGGCCAATAATTTTGAGACACTATGTTCATTTTTATATGTAAGTATATAAAATTAAACATGAAAATAAAAAGTTTATTTATGATTATCAGATATTATAATAAGATAGATTTCATCATCCTCTATCCTGATGTGTAATATAAGGAATATCCATGATATAACATTTTCAAAATTTATATAGCAATTTTTAGGTTAATTATAAATCTTAAATTGTATCTATAATATATGAATTCTCTAAAATAACATAGTCCAATAACTTATCCAGTATCACTGTATTCTGATTCAGCTTTAAAAATACATTCTGTTGAACTCCTGTACTAACTCAAAATAACTATTTACCAACAACGCTGACAGAATATAAGAGTGAAGAATTAATTTCTACTGTACATCCTGAGAAAGAAAATGACTGTATCAAGAAACCAGTAGTAAAATTTCAAAGTATAAGAAATGAACACAGAAACTATGACATTAACTCTGCTATTTAATATAATTCAAAAGCCAAGAAAAGCCTTTAAGTGAAATATATATATATGAAAATTGAATGTAAGAACTTGTCATTAAATATTGGTGGTATCAAAGGAATATAATTATCTTCAAGGATTAGAACAGAGAGATCAGTGTTTACCTCATCTACTTCACCACAAATGTTGGTATTTGAGTTCAATTTAATTAGCCAGTAGAACAAATATTTGTCTCTAATATAATACAGTTTTATTTCATTAGTATTCATTTGATTTCTCTAAGATACTCTAAACATTACATTAAAAACTCAAACAAATATCCTATTATGAAGACATAAAAACCTAGATTGAATTTAGATATAAAATATAAATTTATGCTTTCAAAGGAGTAAGCCTAAGTAACATTAAACATTGTCAAACTTTCTGACAACTTCTCAAAGTATATTTAGTTTTCAATCAGACTTGATAATCCTAAATTTAACTCTTTCCTGATTTAAATATATCATTAATATTTTATTCTTCTTTTGCAGGCTTGTGTAGCATTTTCCCAGGAAACTACATAAGGATCAATGAGAATAAAAAAGTCAAACTATTTCTTAAGCATTTTTATCTGTAAAAACAGGAAAATATTTTAAGAAAGCAAATGGTGCTTTTGCTTTTTGTAGATTGTGTCTTTCCACAAACTAAAGAGTAAACTTTAATAACCACAGATGATAATGAACTGTGGTTTTTTTATTAAGAAAATTTTTTCATTCATTTTACATATCAATCAAAGATCCCCCTCTTCCTTCCTCCTGTCCCCTAGCCTACCCTCCCAAACCATCCCCCACTCCCTCCCACAAGAAGGCAAGGCCTCCCTTGTGGAGGCACATCCAGTAGGGCAAGTCCAAGCCCTTCCCCCTGCCTCAAGGCTGCATATGGTGTACCATCATAGGTAGTGGGCTCCACAAAGTGGGCTCATGCACCAGAGATGGATTCTGATCCTACCACCAGGGAGCCTCCCAAGTAGATCAAGCTACACAATTGTTTCACCATGCAAAGGGCCCAGTCCAGTCCTATGCAGGCTCCACAGCCATTGATCCAACTTTCATGAGTTCCCACTAGTTTGGTTTGGTCGTCCCTGCATGTTTTCCCATCATGATCCTGATGTACTTGCTCATAGAATCCCTCTTCTCTCTCTTTGACTGGACCTGGAGCTCTGACTAGTGATTGACTGTGGATCTGTGCATTTGCTTCCATCAGTCATTGGAGAAAAGCTCTGTGTTGACAGTTAGGGTATTCACCGATTTGATCATTGGGGCAAGCCAGTGCAGTTCAGGCACACTCTCCACTATTGCTAGTAGCCCAAGCTAGGTTCATCCCTTGGCATTCCTGGCAATTTCCCTAGCACCGAGCTTTTCTCTATCCTCATGATGTCTCTATCATGGTATCTCTCTCATTGCTTTCCCACTCCATCCCTGTTCCAACTTAACCATTCTACTCCCTCATGTTCTCATCCCCCATCCCCTACCCTCCATTGTCCACCCCTCATCCCCAGTTTACTCATGGCCTCATCTATTTCCCCTGCCCAGGGTGATCCATGTATCCCTCTTTGGGTCTTCCCTGTTAGTTTCTTTGGAGTTGTGGGTTGTTGCTTGATTACCCTTTGTTTTATATCTAGTATCCACTTATGAGTGGGTACATACCATGTTTGTCCTTCTGTATCTGGGGTACCTCACTCAGGATATTTTCTAGTTCCATCCATTTGCCTGAAAATTTCATGATGTCATTGTTTTTCTCTACTGTGTAGTACTCCATTGTGTATATATACCATATATATATATATCCATTCTTCAGTTGAGGGACATCTATGTAATTTCCAGGTTCTGGGAATTATGAATAATGCTGCTATGAACATAGCTGAGCATGTGTCCTTGTGGTATGATTGAGTATTCCTTGGGTATATGCCCAAGAGTGGTATAGCGAACTGTGAACCAATGGCTGAGGGGCCCCCAACTGGATCAGGCCC
>CABHPR010155796.1:0-33062 GCA_902168415.1 Peromyscus melanophrys | reverse complement strand
AAAAAAAAAGAAGATTCGAGGGTATGTCTTTATTCCTGGTTTGATTTTTGTTCATGAAACTGATTGTTCTGAAACTGTACAAATCACTACCATGCAACTTTGAATAATATTTAAATATAAATAATGAATGCAAATCTATCTCTCAGACTGGTAAATTAAAAGAATTTGCAAAGAATTATACTGAGAAATCTATTGTGATTTATGTATTCCTTTAATTCTATTTTTTATTTTATGTGTATGGGTGTTTTATCTGGAAGTACGTCTAAGCATCACATACTTGTATTACAGACACTGTTCAACTCTTGCAAAGCAGAGTAGTAAACAAGCTCAATTTAGACATTGGTCTGTATTCATGACCAAGGTAGTCCCAAGATGAAACTTTCATTCCTCAGTTTGGATAACTAACACGTTGTAGGAAACAGCAACTTAACTGAAACTTGCCTTGGGTACCTTTCCACTGACATAGTGATTATGACATCTACTATGTCTATTGACTGGGGAGAATTAAATCATCTAGCCCAGAGTTTAGAAGTGACTTAATAGACTAAATACCTTAATTTCTCATCTTTCTTCCAAATGGTAAGACCTGGACATTCTTCTGCAAAGTACCTTATGTATACCTTCATATTTTTGAACATAGATACTTAATTTCTTGTATTTATTTTTCATAATATATACCCAAATAAAACATTGGTCCTAATCTTGGCACTATATTAAGGAATTTAAATATAACAGAGTCATTCCAATTATTTCCTACCACTCTCCACACACATGTCTTAGGAAAACTTAGACGTGCATCTAGACAATTTAAAGCTTTAGAAATAAGTGCTATGTTTGAGTTCCAAATTTTCAAGGAGCACCTATCTCTGTCAGTTTCTATGCTATTTATTTTGCCTTGATATATATATATATATATATATATATATATATATATATATATCATGAAAATTTCCTGTTTTAATAACTCTCACCTCATGATGGATTGCTTGACATCCCAGGTGATTTTTACCCTAGCACAATATTTTGAAGAATAATGGAAATCCGTTTACTTTGTATTTCAGCACGACTCATTGAATACTATATCTTCTGAAGAAGAATTAAAATTACTACTGCTCACTGGTAACACATTATGTAATTTCAAAATGAAATGTCTTTAAAATGTCTAAACTACATGCATGTATGTATGCATGCATGTGTATGTGTATGTATTTCCTTTTGCTTGCTTAATGACAGTGAGGCAAGCCCCAGCACGTGTGTGGATATCAGAGGACAGCTTGCAGCATTCAGTTCACTGCAGTAGGAGCCAGGGATCAAATTCAACTAGATAGTAAGATTTGTCAGCAAGCACCTTTACCCACTGAGCCATCCCATAGAGTGAAATTCTGTTCAATATGATGAATCATAGGTTTTGTTTTTAATCAATACCAATGAGTTGCTTAAAGCACTACAAATACTTCAAAAGCGAGGTAGGCATGCTTGGTCAACAATCATGGTCATAATTCTTAAGTAACAAAATCTATCCTGAAAATATTGAAGCTTATACAAAGGTTATACATGTGTCTAAGAACACATGAGTCATAATTGGTTAAGGGAGAATCTGCACAGAATTCTGTTGTTTCACACGCCATTTTTTGTGCTTGAGTATAAATAGCTGGCTCTCATTTGGTAACTGTTAAGGATACTTGTTTAGTTCTTATAATATGTTTTTCTAAGTGCTAGAGGCATAAACTACAGACCTTCAATTTTCAGAAATGGTATTTTCTATAAAATTGTCAATGCAGCTAGCAAACCTAAAATAATTTAGATGGTTATTCTCCTTTCTCCTATAAGGACTTTAACATCTACTTATGCGTCAATATTCATTCATTTTCAAACTCCTCAAAGTCTGTATGTAGATTAAAAGTTCTTATAGATCAAACTCGAGAAGCTATACATAGTGATAGAGAAAAGCCTTGAAGGTTAATGGATTGCCTATGGTTAAAAAAATCATTAAAGGGTAGCAGCCATCAGGGTACCTGTCATCTTAACTTCTCTATACAGCAATTTTAAAAAAGAAACATAAACACAATGCCCAGACTGCAATTTTAAGATAATAGAATTCTTATAAATGTTATCTAATCAATGGGAAATTCATTTGAAGTATCTTGAAATGAGAAGAAATGCTTGTCTATGTCAACTTATAAAAAGCTACCTGTCAATAGTGGTTCCTTTTTTTTTTTTTTTTTTTTTTACAGTATATAAAGAAGAACTCTACTATGTTCAGTATAGGATAATAAGTTACATGAAAAGGTATCTAAACATGTTAAGAATGTTTAAAAACTTGTCTAAAACTTGGTAGTCATCATGTGTAAAAGTGGAGACATTTTAATTGCTTATTTAATATTTCACTTTAGTGATAATTCTGTTTCCTAATAGTAACATTTGTGTGTATGTGTATGCATTGCAATTGCAGTGTGTGGAGGTCATATAGCAAGTTTTAGAAGTCATTTCACTCTTTAATCACATAGATTCTGGGGCAATTTACGGTCCCATAGGCTTGGAGGCAAGCATGTTTTCCTGGAGAGAACTTTCGCCAGGTCTTTGGTTTCCTTAAAATGCTGCTTTACTTTTCAATATTTGTTTAATAATAATTTCAATATTATGAATAATTAGAAACAGTAATTTCCTTTTTATTGTGAATCAATAGTCAGGGAGAGTATAAGAATGTTTATAATGCAATTAATGAAATGGATTTTAGAAACACATAGATCTACAGCATGTAAGTCTTATATCCAATATTCTACTAAGAGCACTCTTCAAAATTGGGTGCTAATTTAAATTCAGGAACCAAAATTGAGTCAAAATACCTATGACTTATACAGAAATCATTTATTCATTATCATACATAAATATATAAATATATGTGTATATATGAGCTCTTTTATAGAGGTAGAAGACACATATCAGAATGAGAAACAATGGTTTTACAGAATAATTAATATTTATAAACATTTATTTTGGTAACAGTTTCAAGTATGTCCTATATATGTAATAATAAATTTAAGTGTGAAACCAAAGGGCTAATAATCAGCAAAGTCAAACTGGAGAACACATATGAAAATGTATCTTGCCGGGCGTTGGTGGAGCACGCCTTTAATCCCAGCACTCGGGAGGCAGAGGCAGGCGGATCTCTGTGAGTTCGAGGCCAGCCTGGGCTACCAAGTGAGCTCCAGGAAAGGCGCAAAGCTACACAGAGAAACCCTGTCTCGAAAAAAAAAAAAAAAAAAGTGTATCTTTTTCACATCATCAATCATGATAAGACTCCTTTTAATTAGAATAGATATATCATAAAAGAAATACTATTTGTTTATGAAGAACGTAGTATAAGTTACTGTGTTAGAAATCAGAAAGTGGGAAATATTTTACTACAATTTGCACTCTGCTGTTTATAGGGATTTGGTGTAGTTACTAGCCTGATACACAGTCATGTAATTTAAACATGACATTCACATGTACAAAAAAATAGGTTCTCTAGGGTCTACATATTACATGCTTTTTGTGAGTTTTATATTAAGGTCATAGTCTCAATAAAAATTGCATCATGGATACTGGAGAGATGATCAGCAGTTAAAATCATTATTAATCTTGCAGAGATCAAAGATTCACTTCCAATAAACCACATAGTGGCTGATAATCACCCAGTACTCTAGTTCTTGGGATTCTATTCTGATCTCTATGGGTTCCTTCCTACACATGGTGCACATACATAATCTCATGTATACACATACACATAAAGTTATTAAATATGTCTGTATTTTAAAAGCATCAGCTAAAAACAATTGAACAGTTTCCCTGTCTGTCTCAAAATTAATAGAATAACATTCTAGAACACTTAAAATATAGTTTGCAAACTATTCTTTGTGCCAGGCAGTACATGATCCAAGAGGACACTGTACTCTGATTGTATGTGTTCATGTGCTTTCATGTTTACACAGGGGATCTTATGCTAACCAACATGAAGTGGGCCTTATTCCCAGCTTATTTCACTAATGACTCCATTCCAATTGGTTACTTTACTTACTTATTATAAATTAATCTGAAAATGTAGTCACAAAAAATTGAGGTTTTTCTATCAATAATGAGGAGGCACCACTCCACTTTACAAAGACAGAAAGACTTTGGCCTAGCATCATACTGTGGGTAACTGGATGCACATTCAAATTGAAATTTAAACAGTTGGGAAGGTTTGGATCCCATTTAGCCCACCCACCATGAACATTCTGATATGGGATTACAGAGCTGATCAAGTTCACCTTGTAGTTCATTGCTATTTCCTAGTATTTTCTCAGTTGTAGATTGTAATAGCTATTCACAATTTGAAAAAAACCTCTATATTAACAATTTTTATATATAGTCAATCCACATTTCCAGCAATTGTGCTAATGTATGATATTGCTTGTTATATCATGACACAATTACCTAAATTACTATGACAACCAGATGAAATCGGATACTTGAAAAGTTTGGCCCCAGTTGAATTTAGAACATATATGCATTCATAGGCAATACATATGCAAACAGAAGCAAAGGATTCAATAATGGGCTTCAGAAAGCTTTTAGGCTAAAGACTACCATATTCTATGAACTCAATATAACCTTCTCATCTGTGTTTAATTCTTTTGTTCAAAATTATTATTGCATTTCCCTGAAAGACGAATAGGAGAAAAGATTTGGAATAGAATTAAAGTATCTGATACTCTCATTTTTGTATGAATACAGCAATGTTAATGTTACAGTAATTTAATTTGAAAACTAAATCCCTAACAGATTATTTAAATGTGTTATCTTGAAATATAAAGATGTAATTACTTTCAGTGTTATAATACTCATAGATTTCTTTCCAATGCTGAAAAGAACAATTTCTATAATTTTTATATGCAAATGCCTTTGGAAATTAGCTCACCTGATACATAGCAATGTCTTGAATGCATCTAATTAAATGATCTTCTGAAAATTCTACTTAACTAAAGGCAGATGATTCATGGAATAAAACGTCAAATTAAATTGCCTTTTCTTTTTTACATCTTCATACTACAACAGAATCCTATTAACCTAGCTCTGGTTTACACTTTTCCCCTTGTTATTTCTCTACGCAAGATAGAGTCTATGCATTTCTGAAAGCCAAACGTTATTTGGTAAATATTTGGGAGAAACAACTCTGTCCAGAGCACTTTTCAGCACTTGCTGTCATCAATGGCCACTTCAGTTTAATCTGCATCAATTTGACAGAAAGCAACAAAAGCCATCACAGATATACAGATGCTGATTCGGTGTTTTCTCAGTTTGTAATTAATGACCATTCTGTTTATTGGTAATTTCTAAAGTTTCTTTTCACTGAGGAGAGACAGAGATTAATGAGATCTTGCCAGTTGAGAATGAAATCAATCCATCAACTAATTTTACTGCCTGTTATACAAACAGCACAGTTAATATCTAGAGGACCCCGAATGGTTTTAGGTGGGTTAGCATGCACATTTTTTTTCAATTTACTTTTAGAGTTATTTATGTATTTTTATATTTGTGTACAAGTAAGTGCATACTTAGTCCTGCTTCCTTGGAGCAAGCATAGACCGCAACATTCTGGCTTTTCTGTATGTGTCTGCCCTTCTTCATTCCCCTTCAGATATAGCTAATATTTCCAGGAGCAAGCCATGCAGGATGCAATACAAAATGACTTCTAAGTTTTGATAAATGTTTAGTTTTTATTTACTGCACTTGCTTTAATAAAGTATTGATAGTTCAGAGGAAACAGTTTGTGAGTTGTGTGTGTGTCCTCTTTTTTATTTTTTTAGTAAAATGGTTGGAAATGTTTAAGACCTTTGAAATGTTACTCTAGAAAAATATGTGTTCCAAAGACATTTTGAATATTTGAATATAGCTTATGTTCCTTATTACAACCAGAAACAAAGATATTCATAGGCTGTTACAAACACAGATCTACAGGCCTAGAAAACACAGAGGGTTATATTCAGTTCTAACTGCATTTCTGTTTCATTCTTCCATCTTCAATGGCTGGATTTGAATCAGAAATGTAAAGCAGATGTCTCAAGCTTCTGAATCCAAACTGTCCCCCACACCCTGCATAAACATGTAACAAATGTCATCTATCAAAGTATGCTTCGTGTGTATTTGATTAAATAATCCAATGCGTTATTTCGAGCTGTCTTATTTCTAGATAGCATATGCCAAGCATGAATTCTAAGCTTTGATTTTCATTTTAAATAGAAGCATTATGTTTTGGGGAAATTATTTGTTTAGAACAATGTAAATGCTTCTTTTAAGAACTGGAAATTAACTTGGTCTAATCCAGTTTTTTAAATGACCCTGATGACTTAAGGAGCCTTTATTTACCTACTTCTGAGCTGCTTTTGAGCATTATATCATTTTGTCATATGGAACCCAGAGCATCGTTGGATTCTGTTTGTATTGTGAACAGGTTACACTGCCACTGAGTAAGTATTTTTGCCTGGCTATGCTTTGGAGAACTCTCTTTTCCCTCAGCTCTGCCTATCTGCCTTCTGTTTCTCTTTAAGCCTTCTTAAATATAACCTTCCATTGGTACACCTGCTAAGAAGGTACTGTCTTACAGAATGCTGACTTTTCTTCTAGCATCAACTCTGCTATTGACAGGTAAACATTCATCCATCTTTATTTCACAATAAACATACTTCACTGTACATTAGAAGAACCCTGAAAATCATCTAAGAGTTGGTTTATGAATATCTATGAAGTTACACTCAAGATAAGACTATCAATATATTTAGTAAGTGTACCATACATATATTTAGAAATATATATGTACCTATAAACATTTGTATGCATATTCACAAAAGTCTTTTATTTCATTTTTTAATTGCTATGATCCTTCTGTCTCATGATCATTAATCTCTTTATAGTTACAGGGCCTGAATACAAGCTTTCTATGATTCATAGACCAAAAACCTTTAATAATGTTCCTAGGTTGATTTTTTCCATATTGTTTCACTGTTGAATCTTAGTAGAGACTTTTTTCCAATCATTCCTACCAAATTAAATTTTACTTGAATGCAAATATGGTGTAGTCACTTATGTATCCATGCCTTTTGGGGGAGCATCACTATACAACACTGAAGATTTTTGTGTTCTCAAGAATGAATTTTGATCCCTTAGGAGGATACAGACTGTTGAGGATGCTTGATGTCTATATGTCTACAGCTTTATCTACATTTTATCTAAATTCTCTCCATTTACCCATGTTTATCATCTCTAACCTAGAGATCGATAGATGAGATAGATGAGAGACAGAAAAAGACAGAAAGAGGTAGACAGAAAGAGAAACATGGAATGCCCAATTGAGCTATCTCCAATGTGTTATTTCAGCCTTTCTTTGCATATTTCCCTCTTTCTACCTTGGTCTCAGAGTTTGAATCTTCCCAAAGGCTATGTACAAAAAGAGCATGTTCCATTCTGATTGTTGTGTTGTCTCCTGGCAATTTCATATATTACAGAGAGTTAACAAAACATTAATTTGTATGGAAATATTAAAGTCAGAATGTATTGTAATTTTAGATTTTCATATTGTATATTTACCATAGTTATAATTTTATTCATGTTGGTTTCCAAATGAAATGTTTTATGTGTTCCCAACTGGAATTAATTTTCTTTATCTAATTACTTTCAAAGCTGAATCAGAGTTGAAGCTTTGAAAGCAATTGGTGGCCCTGGGATCTATTCCGTTTCCCCGGGCAGTTTGAAAAATAACTCTGTATGGTCACACATCTCAGGTGCAGAGGAAATCATGGTCTTCCACGAACAGCTGCAGAGAGAATGGCATTGCCGCCCTATTTCTTGCTTTTTTCTGGCTTTTATTAGTCCACAGAGTGGTTAGAAACAAATGGTAAAGGTTTGCCAGGAACATTTTATAGTGCCTCTAGGGAGTACTGCCTTGTTAAATCTACTTGTAGTGGTGGTTGTCATTTAAATACATTGTTACAGATTGTTACGACACAGAAGGTGGGTGGCTTATAAAGCCACAATCAAGGAGGCTTCAATGGTGATGACTAGCCTAAAAGACATTTCCCTTTGGTGTTTCTTCTTTTATATTTTACTCCCCTTTTACCTAGCGGCATTTACAAACTATCTGCCTAACACCAGTTTAGCCTCGGTGCACTGTCAATTTACATAGCTTAGCTGAAAAGTCATGCTTGTCAACATTCATTAGTTGTTGCCCTCCATGGAGCTATCTAATACCACACTGGCTCCAAAAACAAACAGGCATTAGTTACAGAAAAAACTGAGAGAAATTTCCAAATGTTTCCGGTGCCCGTCCTCCATACCAAGCACACACCACAGGGATCATCACACTATCTCATTTTGCTCCTGTGTCAACTGTCTGCTCCAGCCCATTGGATGCTCTCAGCCTTATCTGGAGAATAACACCTGTCACGCATGATGTTGGCAGACACAGTGTTTCACATCCACTTCATTTATCCTCACACCAACCATGTCATATAGGTGTCCCTGTTTGACTTTTACAGATAGGAAAACAGGCTCAGAAGAGAAAGATTCTTGAGAAAGAATAAAAAGCAGGAATTGCTTTTGAGTTTAAAACCGGAGAGTAAATACAGAGCTAGTAAAATGAGTCTTTAACCTAAACTGCATCTCCTTTCTCAATATGGTAATGCTACACCAAATATATTTGTCTCGTGTTGCTATCTACACAAATTTTGGTCATCTACTAAATTCAAATACAACCTTTTATAGCCCTGAATCATTCATAAAGGAGTATATTTTCCAGTTATATTTTAAGTATAAAAAGCCATTTGATGTATTTATAAAAATCATGTATATAACAAAATCACCATGTGTATTGCTATTTATCTTTGAAAGCTTTTGTGCCTTGTTAATTCTAAATGCATTAAAGAGTTATGTAAAGAAATACTTTTACCAAAGTTTTCATTGATTTTTTTCAGAAAATGTAGTATCATGTATTCCTCACAGTTTGAAATAATAAAACAATATAAAGTCATTTTATTTAATAACAACCGGTAAAATGATTATAGTAATCAAAAACTCTGTAGAATAGAGTTTATTGTAGTGCATTCCTAGGTTTTTCACATTAGACATTTATGTGTATAATATTTAATATAATAATCTGTTTAATATGAACAAATTAAGTTTTGAATCATTATGGCATAAATTCACAACTTATTATGTAAACAAATTGAGTTACAAACTTTGTTCACCAAATTATTCTTTACTTTATACAAAATATAAGAACATAATTCTTTTAATTTATATAATTGCATATTATATTTCGAATTTAGAGTTGACGCAGACCAAATTGCTTCTATATGGTCATAATCTTTGGCAATAATTTTTTCCAAACTTTAGTTTCTCATTCCTAAACTTAGTTGGAATGTATCTTAAATATACATTAAAGTTTAAGTATTAATTATTAAATTTATACAACTATAAGTACATTATTGTAACAATTAATCATTATAGATCACCATTTTCTCAAAATGATTTGGGTAAAATTTTATGAAATGTAATGGCAATATTACTGTTTACTGACCTGTTACAACATCCACAGTCAGGTACATCTGATCATGAGCTGGTGAAATGTTGTCTTTCATCATCTAATTTGTCCTTATTTGGAACTTTAAGGATGTTATTACAATCAAGTTTTTTACCCTAAGGAAGAAATTCACTATCAATGTGTATGCTGCATACCTCAATTGAATTCTTAACTTTCTTCAGGAAATTCTGCTGATTCATACAATAGATGCTGTTGTTTGTGATGGTGTATAGGGTCTTGACTAGAAACAAAAGTGACCTTACTAAAATGCAATTAAAAAGAAAAAAGAAAAACTGAAAAGATCCTTTTCTATGTTTCAATCTCTAATATGTGTAGAAACAATCTATTTTTTTAAAAAAATCACACCATTGATTAAGGCTATATAAAAAAATTGCTCTGTGTGTCATAGGTGAGGAATATCAGTTTAATTAGTTCCACCTTAAAGAATTAAATGTATATTTTACTTATTAAAAGATAATGGCTAGGTTTAAATGTGTAATTCACATTTCATTCTGTTAAACTTGCTATTGTCTTTTCAATGAGTAACTCAAACACCATTGAGATTACTCGTTAATATAAAACCATATTGACATGTTGTTATTATTTCAGTATTGTATTTTGTATATAATGGGGCAAATGATACACTCAACAAAATGTGTGCAATAATCACACATTCATTGGCTACAATAGATGATACTTAAGCCCTGGAAATATACATTGGCTTTTAAAAGAGTAGATAATGGTGCACAGAGTTCATATAACCATTTCTTCATTCTTTCTTCTTTAATATATTTCTTGTTGAATGAACAATTTGCTAGGTATATGATTTGTTAATAAGCACTAGACTTGTGCAAGGGTTCATTGTAGAAGAGGTTGCAAAAAGATTGTACGAACTGGGAATCAAGGGATATACAATGAGACTGTTTATCCTAGGAATGTAAAACACTACACCTATAAAACCTCATGAACGTACCTGCTTAAACATATAAACAGAGAAATAATAACACCAATAGACATGGTAATGCAGAATGGGCCTCAACCCTAGACAAAGAACTACAGGCAATTAAGGAACACTGAGAACAGGGAAAATAGTCTTCCCCAGGGAAGAGCACATCATTGGTAATCCAAAAATAAAATGGTCACCACTGAAAGTATATTCATACAAGTATCATTAGATAGAACAGGTTGTATTAGTGTATTTAGGAATATATTCATATAGTATATAATCTTTAATTATATAAAGAATATATACTATGTGTGTGTGTATAAAATTAAGAAAATAAAATCTGAATTGGAAACAGAAAGAGGAAGTACATGGTAAGATTTGGATGAAGGTAGGAGAAGGTAGAAACCATGTCATTATTTTACAAAAAAAAAACACATAAAGTTTTTAAAAGATTTTATTCCTATAAAGCCGCCATTCTTTTCTTTAAAGGCAATACTGGCAGGCAGGACACAGAACCAGCAAAATGAACATCACATGGTTTAGAGAGAATTCTCAGCAATACAGATTGTGGAAGCTTTAATTGTGGCTTCCATACTTAAATGTGAGAAGGAGGCAGAACACAGAGAAATGGAAATTTTATAAATGACTGCTCAGAAGAAAATGCTTAGGTCCTCATTTGCACAGAATGAAGAGGTCAATGTCTCACATACAGAAGCATCAGCTACCATTGGCAAAAGTGCAAAGTAAATGACAGATGACCCGTAACACACTGGTTGACTATGAGTACAGCACAGTCATGATTTTCTGAGGACCAGGAGCTCCAGAAAACAATGTGAACAAATATGAAGGATCTAAGTTTAGCAGCCCTAGGAGAGGGACGCTCAATAGTCAAGGTTAGAGTGTTTGGCTTATATCCTATTACTCAACCCCTAGTATTTGAAAATACAGTACTCACCACCTACCACTTTATTCAAAATAATTGATGTTCGTAGTTTTAAAAGTTTTCTGGTTTATTTCATTGTGTAAGTTTTGCTACAGCATTATTCTATTTTTTTATCAAAGTATTTCTTTCCAGTTTCTGAAAAAAAATTCCTGTATTTATCTCTATCACCAGATGCTTGCACATTGTCAGATTTGTACATTCTCCATGCTCTACCGTCCTTCCTTGTAGACAGAGCTCAACATATGTACCTAGTGTGCTCTTTTTTCCATTGGACATTCACAACTTCATACTTCACATCTGAAAATTTAGTTTCTAGTACTTACAGTATGTGTAGGAGGCATGTGTGTGTTTGAAATGAAGTCACATTACGGAGCACAGATTCTCCTGGAACTCACTATTTACTCAGGCTGGCCTCAGGTTCCTGGCAATCTTTCTCCCTCAGCTTTCCACGTGCAGATATTACCGACATGACCCACCTTGTGCAGCAATACATGTCATATTTTAGGTGAAAATAGTTACACAATTGAACCAAATAAGGTGATATACACTTTAACACTCCTTAATGTTGATATTATGTTACATCAGTATCAACCGAGTCTCCATGTTTACATCCCGTAAGTGGTCATCGACATGGCAAAGGACACTAGACTTTACTTCAGTATGCTTCACTTTGTCCTGAGACATTTACTCTTTTAAAAGTCTTGTTTGGTTGTCATCAGAGAGACTTCCTCTGGCAGCAGATGGGAGCATGTGCAGTGACCTATTACAAGAATTATGTGGATAGAAAAATCTAAATTGGAGGTCTCCATCAGGTCCCACTCCTCAGGGCTCGGGTCACCCCATGGAAGAGTGGAAGCGGTAAGATCGTAGGAGTCAGACTCCTGCAACCACTGAATCAACTAAAGCAGGGTTCGTATTGGCTCACAATGTGCGTGGGTGTGCACCATAGCCTCTGTGGATGTTATGGCTGGTGGCCGGGCGTCTTTGTGGGACTCCTTCCAGTGGGACCAGTTGTGTCTGATTCTTTTTCCTGCTCTTGGAACTCTTTACCCCCTAATGTGTCGCCTCATACAGCCTCCATAGGGGGGCTTTTGCCTTGTCTTACTGTTTCTTGTTTTGTCCTGTTTAGTTGTCCTGTCTTGGAAGCCTGCTCTGTTTCCCTTCGGAAACAGAGCAGGAGTGGATCTGGGGAGGAGGGGAAGGAAGTGCACGGGGGAGCTGAGAGCAGTGGATTGAGCAGAAACTGCGGTCAGGGTATATTGTATAAAACAAGAATCTATTTTGAATTTAAAAAAGAAGTAAAAAATAGCTAAATAAATAAATAACCTTAATCTTCTTTCCATTTTCTACTTGGATAGTTCTGAGAGTATAAAATTTTCCCCAAAACCTTTATTTAGAAACAAATTTTTAATTAGGAATTCAGTGTAGCTGTTTTCTACCTGTGTCTGACATATTATTTTTTTCCCTAAGAAACTTTCCATTATTTTAATATCTCAACATGTTACCAAAATTCAAATCCTTTTTTTTTTTTTATCCCAAGCCACATTCATTAGGAAGCCTTTTTAATGCTCCGTTGATGATTTCATTCATGTTTTCTTCTGTTAAAACATTCTTATACCAGGCTTCTTTTACAACCCATTGGACTCTTGCTTTATATTCCTGACTGAATGGACTTAGTTCTATCATCATATTTTTATTGGAAATGATTACAAATTAATGGCTCCCCCCCCCCCCCCCCCCCCGTCCCCGTACCATCAGTGATTTACACCTTATTCCACATCATGGCTGAAATCTTAGCATCATGATAATTCAACTATTTAGATCACATGCAATTTGCTCATGCAGCCTGAGCTTTTTCCCTTTGGTTGAATAGTGGTCTTTTTAAGGATATGTGTAAAATGACTTACATAAACATGCTTTTCTACTTTTTAAAATAGAATTTAAGTATAAGCATCTATCTCTCTCTCTCTCTCTCTCTCTATATATATATATATATATATATATATATATATATATCTTACATAAAAAGCAGAAGGCTCTGATTCTTTTGTATTGAAATGCTCATGTATGGTAGCACTGAAGCAAACAAGAACTGGTAAAGGTTACACCTTATTGCATTCTGGTTTAGCATCAATGTTTTAGCAAATGGGCCGAGTTTGGCCATCTAACACAGTTCCCTACTGTTAGCAAAACAATTCTCTGAAAATCATTATACCATGGAAGCATGATTAATAGCAATAATATAGACAACTTACAGTTTTATAGCACTTGCATGTTTTTAAAGTATTTTTGTCAGCTTTTACCTATTTTAAGTTTCCAATAACAGCAACTTCACTATAACTTTGGTTTTGTCTCATGCTGTCAATATGCTATTGTGTCAATATATTATTTACATATAAAATATATTACATGTTGGAAAATATATGATTCTTTCTATTTGAAGTGCATTCCCATTGAAGACTATCAGATTTGTTAAATAAGGATTTTCAATTATAGTAATTATTCTATGAAATGAACTTTTGTAAGAGTATATATATACATACATATATGCATTTATTGTGTACGTGTGTGCATATTTCTAGTTAGAGAGGTGTTATGCTGATTAATTCTGTCTGCTTTTTCCCATGCTCAAACTTCATTTTAAATCAAATTATATCCCAGCTCTATCTTCTCAAGAAACTTAGTACCCTTAAAAATTTTAAAAATAAATAAAATAAATAAATAAAATAGAAGACTTATACAGCCCTCTAGTGTTCCAAAAATACAGACCTCCAAGTAAAACTACTTTCAAGTGTGGCTGAACTGAAATCACCTTCCCACATTGAATTTTTCCTTCAGTGTGGAGTCACTACAGATAGTACTGCTGTTAGGAGAACATATTATTTAAACAGCTAAGACTGAGGCATTGGCAGTGGGAACTGAACTGTTCTGACATTACCAGAGAAAGAGTGCTGAACCATGACAGCTTAGAAATGGCCTTCATGGGGAAAAATGCCCAGATAAACCAAAACTTTCCAGGAAAAGAAGAGAAGATGAATTTTCTGTGTGCTTATCTAAACACCTGATGGGAGGAGGTTTATCCTGCTTCATTGCTGGCTTTTCTTTCCTAGCCCCTCTCTCTAGGAATTTCCATTGCCAGAGCCTAAAGCTATTTTTCAGAAATCATATAAAACCTGACATGGCTTAAAAAAATTAACTTCAAAAAGATGACTTCAGGTGTTCCCTTTCAAATCAAATTTTAATAGACAACTGCAGGCTGAGAGCACAGGCCTCGTGACCTCATCACTGAGCAAGATTCATGGCCATCCCTGGTCTGCAGATGGAGCTGTTGACAAAACAGTGCCATCGACTCGGGGAAAAAGCAGGGCACAGACTAGAATTTTATTGAATTTCTCCTTTTTGTTTGTTTACCCCCATCTTTTCTTCTCTTTTTATCTACTTAGGTAAAGATCGTGACTTAGGAGATATCCTAAGTATTATCTTTTCAACTGAAAGAAATCCATCCTTTCAAAATTAAAGACATCTAAAGAATTTGATGAGGCTTATCTGGCTACAGAATTTTAGCACATAAGACCCACTTCGACAAAAATGAAGACACCTGCCAGTGAGAGAATCTTGTACAACGGTACAGCATGAACTTGTAGAATAGCCTGATTTTAAAAGTTAGCAGAAAAGTATGTGCCAATGCACATAAGCTTTGAGATTTTCAGAGCTGAAGAGCAGATAGTGGTCAGTCATTCTTTCAAGAAAAATAATTTTCAATTGTGTAAAAGGTTGCTTTTGCTTCTTATTGGGAGAAAGAGGCATGACGGCCACTTGCAGCTTGCAAGTCACTGACAGGGAAGGTCCAGAATGGACACACCACAGCTTGGAAGCAGAGAAGGACATGGAAACAAAGGGAGAGGTGCCAGGTCTAAGTGCTGCTGGCATGCCAGGAAAGGCAATTTTAAAAGTCACTTTAGCTGAAGTTTTAAGGTCAGCTAAGGGAAACTTCATTTTTTTTTTCCAAAAGTGGAAACTGAGTTGTCAAAATATTGTTGCTGATACATGTCAAGACAAGGGTCAGAAATGAGCTTTTCGGGTACTATCTTTCAAATTCTTTTGAAAAAATGCATTTCTAGGTGACGCATGTCTTGGTGCCTGTTTAGAATGAGTTTGAAGAGTCTTACTAGACAGTCTTACTTGATCTGAGGATACCAGCCTGAGCATAGGCCTCTACTATGTTATACAAGGCTTTCTTTCAAAGTTTCAGGATGTTGGTCTTCAGGTATATAGTATATTTATTTTATTAAATTTCAAGTAACATATTCTACCTACATGTCAATCATTTTCAAGGAGTATATACTTTTATTGAGATAGATAGAACAAGAGAAGAGTGGATCACTGTTACTCTGGACTACGTGATCTTCCCTAGTCAAAAAACGCACAGTCAAGTTCATTGTGAAAATATTACCCCTCTTCTAGTTTGCTAGTCTAGGGTTAACATATGAGTTAAAAATAAAAAAAAATATTACTTTGCTTTTCCTGATTATTGCAGCCTGTTATGTGATCAGCAATGACATAAGATTTAGCAGGATTTCTGTATCTGAAAATTACTATAATATCTCTCTTGATATCTCAGAAGAAAAATAAACTTAATCACTATAATCATCATTGGGAAAATAAACCCACATATTTTACACTCACAGAAATTGGGATTCTTTCAAAGGGAACAGGAACAAGGCGAATAAAACATGCATTATATACAAAACTATGTTGAATGCCTTAAAACACTAAATATGAAATAATGACACTACTTCAAGTTTCATAATATGACCATATTATTTGAAATCATGACAAGCACGTTTTCTCTTACCCCCAATGGTACTTGTTTACCGCCACTTCATTGAAAGTATGGCACCTTTCGAAAAAATAAAACAATGTTCTTGCATTGCATTGGAAAGGATGCTGTGCCACTTACATAACCTCCAATAATATTTGGATCACATGGAAATTAAAGTGTTGTAGAATATTATTTTAAGATGTGACACTTCTGTTTATTCCGTGGAACATTTGTTTTAATGATGTGAAGATCTGTTGCTTTCTTTTATGTTGCATTTGCTTAACTCTGTGAAGTTGTGTTACTGTGCCTGTGTAAAACACCTAATAAAGAGCTGAGTGGTCAGTAGCAGTCAAGAGAAAGGCTAGGCAGGGCTGGCAGGCAGAGGGAATAAATAGAAGGAGAAATCTTGGAGAAAAGGAAGAAAGAGCAAGAGAGATCGAGGAGCGAGAAAAGAAGGGGCCATAGAGTAAGAGTGAAAGTAAGATTTACAGAAGTTAGAGAAAGGGAAAATTCCAGAGGCAAGGGGTAGATGGGATAATTTAAGTTAAGAAAATCTGGCAAGAAAAAAGCCAATCTAAGGCCTAGCATTTATAAATAATAATAAGCCTTCATGTGTGGTTATTTGAGAGCTGAGTGGCAGGCTCCCCTAAAAGAGAAAACAAAACAAAACAACAACAACAAAAAAACAGCCAACAACAATAAAGCTTAAAATAATTATAAAACTTTAACTAAAGATTTAGCTAAGGTAATTTTGAAACATGAAGTACTATAGAAATCTACTACAATTTTACACATTAGCTTCAAAATTAGTAATAAGTAAAGTAGAGAGTGCTTGGTTTTGAAGAAATGTTCTTTGTTTATAAATACTCAAAACGTATATTATAATAGTATTTTTAAATCTTATTTCTCTATTAAAATACATTTGTTAATAATTCAAAAGGGATGAATGTGTTTGTGAGAAAACATTAACAAAAACTCATGCTAAGAAATTTCTACTCATTTAGTTGATTTTCTTTAGTCTGTCCCAAATTCACACATAAAATATTTTACACAAATACCCTTAACTACTTTGGAAGGATATTTAAATATTGCAGATATTTTAATTATATTCATAATTTCCTCTATTTCATAAAATAAGGCAAACCTGATAATAATATTTATGGATATACCAAAGAAAACTATAAAGTATATTTCATAATGACTGGAAGTAACAGACACTGGTCTAATTACAGTCATGAGCACCAAACCCTCATGTATATTTTGGATATTAGTAAGTATGTCACTGCTTAAGGACAAACATACAAACAGGCCTAGGAACTCAATTTCAACAATGTCTGCTACCAACAATGCCTAATATGAAATTTAAAAGAAAGTCATATCTCTGAGAGACTTAAGGCTTAGTAGAGATTGGGGCAGCATATTAGTTAAAGCTTATTTGTCCAGATATTTGGAGAAATAAGTCCTAATTCAGGTTTTATTATGTATCATGTTGTATTGTCAGGATATTATTCATACTTTAATGTGTGGGTTTCCTCATCTGGAATCAGGATAGGAATATTTTCCGTTTGTGTTTTACAACTATACTATGACGTAAATTTCATAATCTTTGAATGGCTCCTATCTTCTTTGATAAAATTTTTGTATTATTAAATAAGGAAAAGGTATTTTTACTTAAAATTCTTACAGGAATAACAGACAAATCTAGAAAGTCAAAGGGTTTGGGAAGGGCAATAACTCATTTTAACTTGAGTGTAATAATCAGCAATAAATATTTGGTGAAGAAATTATTTGTTAAATAATCATAAATAAGGATTACATTAAATAAAAAAAAAAAAAGGTTTGACGTTAACCGAATGTTCTCTGTGTGTAGAATTTGCTGGTTATTTATCTATCCAAACATCGCAGAATTTGGTCAGCAGTTTCATCATCAGAAAATACTATTTTAACAGGTTTTATATTGTCTTCATTGTGTATGTAACTGTGCTATTCTAAACAGAAATGTCATACATCTATGCAATGAAAGACAAATATGTCATAACATGGGTCTGGTTAATTAATCTTCATATCAGTAACATGAAGCAGAAATGGTGTTTAGGAAATGGAGCTTCCATCTGTAAGACACATTTGCATGCCAAATGGCATTGCTCCAGTTAACAGCTTTAGAAGAGATTGGAGAACATATTGACATGGCTCCAATCACACATTACCTCACTACGATGAGGTAAAATGCACAGGGATTTAAAAAGAAGGAAAAGTTTATTTTGCAGGTGACATATGATGCTCTTGTGGGCATATAGGATATTCCCATAGAGATATGCCAGCTGAGAAACAAAGTTAATGTCCTGTTGTTTCCTAAATGCTTTCATGCCATCACTTGACACTTTCTGTAAATGCATAAAATTCATCTATGGGTGACATTGCAACTCAAAGCAAAAGGGTTCTCATCAGAATTTGTAAAATGAGTGTCTATAATAAAATTTTAAGTGTGTAATTTCAAGAAATACATTACCCAAAGCATAAACATTTTGTTAATAGTGGCTGTGCATAGGGTTGTCCTAAGGGCTGGTTAGATAATCAACCTAAAGTAAAATTAAAAAAAAAATGAACTGCAATGGGTCACAGGCAAGTTGATTTATAAGGTGAATTAAGGTAAAAACATTATTATGGAACTAAAGTTGCATTTACTCCTCAAGAGAGTATTTAGGCTTATATTGATTTCATCAGGGAGACCCTCAGGTAATAATCATGAATTAATTTGTAACCACATTCACACAGTGTACCACTAGATTAAAATATTATGGCTCACAGAGGGGGAAAAAGTAAAATTTTATTATAGATACATACTATGTAATTATTTTAAACAAACATTTAAAGAGACATGTCAGTGATATATATATATATATATATATATATATATATATATAGTCAAAAGGCTCTCTATTTTAAAGGGTGTTTAGGATTTTTAATAGTATTACATTTTTGGCAATATCATGGTTTTTGTAGGTTCTTAATATTTGAAGTATTACATATGTGAGGCATATTTTAAATATTACATGGACAACATTTATTTAAACACTTTTGTCACTAATTGAAAACTTTTTAAATTTAGGAAACTAAGTATGTTGGTCTCAATTTATGTTAACAAATACGATACTTAAGTCTTGTTGTACTTTAGTTTACATTTATCTATCAATAGAATCAATAAAATGCTGTGGGATGCTCTGTATGTTAAATGTGTTGCTCTGATAGGTTAATAAATAAAACACTGATTGGCCAGTAACCAGGAAGGAAGTATAGGCGGGACAAGGAGAAAAGAGAATTCTGGGAAGTGGAAGGCTGAGGAGAGAGAAGCTGCCAGCCACCGCAATGAGAAGATGCTAAAATACCAGTAAGCCATGAGCCATGTGGCAACTTATAGATTAATAGAAATGGGTTAATTTAAGGTATAAGAACTAAATAACAAGAAGCCGGCCACGGTCATACAGTTTATAAGTAATATAAGTCTCTGTGTTTACTTAGTTGGGTCTGAGCGGCTATGAGACCGGCAGGTAAGAGAGATTTGTCCTGATTGTGGGCCAGGCAGGAAAACTCCAGCTACAATAAAACCTGAGTGTTATACCTCACTACAATATCTTTAAGACAATGATATTACATTTAAAGCAATTCTTGGTGATTCCCATGGTGTGCCTGTATTTCTGAGTACATGTAAATGACATGCTTTCTCATTCAGTGATTATTTTAAGTACCATCTAGCTTTGACATATGTATAGGAATTCTTTTTTATTTATTTATCTTTTTGCTAGGTGTCCCTCAATAAATATGAGGATTTGATCATGGGTTGTGGGGTGTGTAGGGTGTATATTCTCTGGCTTATTTCTTTAACCATCACAGCCTGAGACCTGGATGAAGTCCTACAATGACAGAACCTGTAATTTTGATCAAAGAATTCTTTGTTTTTTTCAAGACAGGATTTCTCTGTGTAGCCTTGGCTGTCCTGGAACTCACTCTGTAGACCAGGCTAGCCTCGAACTCGTGGAGATCCTCCTGCCTCTTCCTCCTGAATGCTGGGGTTAAAGACATGCGCCACCACCACCCAGCTGAAGACATAATTCTTAGCATCTACTAAACATCATCTAACTGATGATAATGCATCCAGATTGTAACAGTTGTTTCCAATTGAAATTCATACTTTTAAGTATATTAGCTTCTTTCTATGTTTTCTCCTTACCAAAACTCATAAAACATACTACTAATGGGACTTATTTAGAATTTTAAATCCAGAGTCCTTATTGGTAGTACAGGAGTTTGGATTATATCCGTAGGGCACAGAATCTGCAATCTCTTGATAAACAAGCAATACACATGTAGGCCAGTTTACCTTCTGCACTTTTAAGGTTCTGATAATTTCTTACTTTTGCTACCTAGGACTAAAAATAATAGCAGTGTTCTCCCAGTATAGCCACTTTGCCATTTTAAATCTTCCCTGTTTATTAAGCATTTCATCTACATGATGGGTTAAAGTGGAATAATAGAACAAGGAGGGTTAATCTTGGTTGGTCAGGATAGAGGAAGGAGTACGGGGAGAGATAACTAACACTGAAGACGTTTGAAAATAATATATGATAATCTGCAATTGCTGATGCTTGCTAAAATATTTTGATGTACAAAAGGAGATTACATGGAAAATACCATCGTTGTATAATGGGCTAACAACGACTCTGTCAGATACCACAGGCTGTTATATTAAAAGCCCAGTGCCATGTATGGGCTACCTTTTTGAGTTGTTAGTCAATGAGTTCCCAGAGGACACACCCCTCAAATATCACAAGCTGCTGATAACACTTTTGTTTTACCCTCCAGAACTAGATAATAAACCTGGTTTACTGAAGACAGTATGTGTTTTAGCCATAACATGGATAAATCAAGCTCATGTTGACATGAAATTGCTGGTATATGGGAATGCTAAGCCCTAAATGGGATATCTCTACCAAATCTCTCCTCTCTGGGCTCAGGGAACCACATGACAGAAGATTCAGAAAGAGTGTAAGAGCCAGAAAGGATAGAGGACACCAAGAAAACAAAGCCCTCTAAATCAGCATGATTAATGCACGTATGAACTCTGAGATTGACAGAGCATGTGCTGTATTTACGTGGGTTTAAGCTAGATTGGGTCCTAGAGCTTGAAGAAGAAAAGTCCACAAGCCCCTAACCCTAACCCAGGAGTTATTTCATATTGATAGCTACTTTCCATTGAAAATTCAGTTTCCTCCAAAGGAGTTCTACTGTGGAAACAAACTACTCTTTGGGGTAAGCTTCATGGCCAGCAGAAGATTGCCAACAGAAGCTGACAAGGTTACCTTTGCAGGTTCCATGGCGCATAATGTCATGCCAGGGCTTTTCCTTTTTAATTTAATTAATTAATTTATTTTTCTTCTCTCTTTTTACCCTGAAGATCTCTTTTTTGTATATTATGTCTTCAAGTTTCATAGTTTTCTGAGATTTCTGAGTATGCGAAAGCAGTGGTTCTCTGTCCTTGTGCCTTTTCTTGGGTTCGTTTTCTTCTGTTTGTATGTTTTGGGCAGTTCAGATGTGTTAGTTTTTGTTTTATCTTACCATATCTTATTTTCTGACATAGATTCTATTATATTAATTATAGTATATTAATATCCCATAGAAGCCAATTTGTTTTTCTAACGAGAGACAGAAAAGGTTGCATTCAGATGGGTCAAGAGATGGGGAGAGATGAGAAAGAGCACAGGAAGGGGAAACCATAACCAGGATATATTATTTTAGAAAAGAGGTCTATTTTCAAAAATGGAAACAATCTGGTTTATATTCTGTAGGCAAATATTTACAAGTAATTAACAGAAGAATTTCTTTGCATTATCATAAATTATAATTGTATTTATCATAAATCAAAAAATACCAACATGAGTAAGTATCACATAAGAGTTATCTATTTTGGGAACTGAAAGTTACATGAACTCATAAATTATCTTGGGTGATTTGAAAGTAGAACATTATGTGCTGATTAAAATTCATTGGTAATTAGAATTATGATACAGGTAATATGGGAATCTGGCAGTTTTTATAAAAAAAATCATTTTTTCTGAGACTATAACACTGAAGGAAAGGAGAAATGATTTCCAATTCCCTTAAATTAATGATCACTGAGAGTTCATTAAGTTACATCTGAATTGTTCAATAACAATCAATGTTCATCTTCTGATAAATATTCCATTTTTGTTTTAAGAAAAATAGATAAAATACTAATCCGCACATTTTTGTGGGTAAACACCTCTATTGTAGAAAGAACATAATGCAGAAATCATAAAATAAGTTAAATGGGTGGCAAGTGAGATATACATTTCCAATTTTTTATATTTATTTTTATTTCATGGGTTTGATTGTTTTGTCTACATGTACATGTGTACATCACATGCATCCCTGGTACCTAAGGAAACCAGAACAGGACATCAAATGTTCTAGGACAAGAGTTTCAGAGCATGGTGAATTGCCATGTATTTACTGGGAACAGAAATATAATCCTGCATTAGAGGAATTAGTGTTCTTAACCAGTGAGCCCTCCAGCCCCTCCCCTAAACTTCTTTAGAGAAAACATCTATGCTTTGTTCATTTCCTGGGTTTTCTATAACACTCCTAGTCCACACAGTCATAGTTCTTATTGGGAAACATAATTAACTCTCTAATTGTGTACCTGGATTGTTAAATAATCTGCTATGGAATTCTGTTGTTGTGCAGTCAAATATTTGTAGTCATACTTCTTAACATCCACTTAGTAAACACGTCTACCTCTCCCTTTGTCTACCAGCCTATTTAAACAATGAGTCACAGGAACTAGGAACTTACTTAGGAATCTTATATGAGAAGAAGGTAAAGGCTAAAGACTGGTGCCAACCAGATGCAGCAAAAGTGTTGAAAATCTATCAGACTCCCTTATGGAAGAAAATAGAGTTGAGGCGATGATGCTATGCAGGATGACATATACTTGATCAGGACTACTTATTTATGCATATAAACCACTCTCTAAACCTAAACCACATATTAGGACCACAAACATGAACTTTGTGGGGGGTGGGGGGTCTCTTTTTCTCTTTTCAATTACAATAAGAATAAGAATAGATAAACATATATATATATATATATATATATATATATATATATATATATTCAAATTCAATGAGTAGTGGGCAAATCTTGGATTGTTGGGGAATTCTAGGATATAGAATCAGATACAAACAACTCTGGTAATGTAACAGAAGCTTCCATATTTTGCATTTGATAATTTTTACTGTTCATCCAGACAGGTAGAAAACAAATGTCTAAGAGCTGTGGTTAAGCCTGAACCAGACTGTAGCAGGAATCTTTCAAAGTTCTTATTAATAAGATCAAACCTGAGGCCAAATATTGGGGTGAACACTGGAAGATCAGAGAGACAGAACAAGCCACAGCTAACCTCACCTGGCCAACATTTCAGCTGATCTTGTTTCCTCAGACTGGATGCCTCTGAGTCCTCATCCAGAATGAATCTCAGCTGAACTGCTGCTCTAAAGCCTAAAAGCTTAACCAGCCAAATACTTCTAGTTTCTGGTCCTCATGCCTTGTATACCTTTCTGCTTTCTACCACCACTCCCTGGGATTAAAGGCTCGCTTTCTGGGATTAAAGGTGTTAGTCATCATGCTTGGCTATATCCTTGAACACATGGATTTCTGCCTCTGGAATGCTAGGATTAAAGGTGTGAGTGCCACCATTTTCTAGCCTTTGTCTCTAATGGCTGTTCTGTCTCTGACCCCAGATAAGTTTATTAGGGTGCACAATATTTTGGGGAATACAATACCACCACACCAGACAGTGGATGCTATGGCTCCAGTAAATCAAACTTGTGGTGATATATTGTGTACCCTAATAAACATGCCTCGTATCAGAAGACAGAACCAGCCATTAGATTAGACAAGGAGGTCAGGCAGTGGTGACACACACCTTTAATCTCAGTACTTGAGAGCTCATGCCTTTTCTTGAGAAGCTCACACACCTTTAATCCCAGGAAGGATTATGGCAGGGCAGAGAAAGGTATATAAGGTCCAAGGAAACAGGAACTAACTCTCCTTAGGATGAAGATTTCATAGAGGTAAGAACTAGTGGCTGGCTGTTCTGCTTCTCTGACCTTTCAGCTTTCACCTTATTATCTGACTCTGGGTTGTTTTTCTTTCTTTTTTTTTTATTATTAAAAGACCATCTAAGATTCCAACAATATCTGGCACCCAATGTGGGGCATGAGTTCATGAAAAAGCCACTTGCCTGTGGCCTTGTAAGCCCTGGCTCAGGTAAGAGCTGCAGTTAGCTGGAGTCTCTACTCCACATGGGCTTGAGTCCCTAACCCATTGGCTAATACTTTGTTGCAGTCTCTTTGCAGCAAACTCCATAGGTTTTGGGGAGCACCAAAAACCATAGAAGTTAGTCACTTTCTTGTGTTCCCTTGTGCAGAAGGCTGGCTCTTTGGCTTCTTCTCTCCTGGTGGGCTGCGGGCTCTCCTTGAATCCCCACCCTGGGCTGCTACCACACTAGTTAACTGCCTTGAAACCCACTGGGTCTTCTACTGTTCTACGAAGAAGCAGTCAGCCTCACATCTGAATCATCATTGTTGGCAGATTTGGTGAGACATTTGGGATTTCGTAAAGGGAGAAATTAGTTAAAAAAGAGTTTTTTCCCCACATTAAAAAATGGGAAGCATTTTTACAATGGAGGGAATTGGGTCTCTTATCATAGAGAATTATCATAGTGAATTCAGACCCAGATAGAGGAATTTAAAGGTGAACCAATCTCAGCATTGCATTATAGAGTTACAGAGAAACAGTCTAAGGCTTTCAAACAGCCAACTTTAATCTATCTTGTGACCTTGCAGTAACTGCCAAAGGCTAAAGGCTGTGTAAAAGCTGACTGGACTCCTGTGCAAATGTTATATTTGAGGGGATTCAAAGAAGCTATAGTGTCATATGGTATGCATTCCCCATTTGTGAAGCAGATGTTAAACTTGTAGTCAACTTGTAATAGAATTATCCCTCAAGACTGGAGAGATTTGGTTACAGCTCTCTTAGAAACTTGTCCCCAATTACAATGGAGGACCTGGTGGAAGGCTGAAGCTAATACCATTGAACAAAGTAGGGCTAGAGGTATGGAAATCTTCCAAGATTGACTTCTTCCAGAGGGAGATTATGCTAATGTAGAAAGGCAATCTCTATATGATGATCACACCCTGGCTTTATGCTGAATGGCAGCCTTGAATGCTTGGGACAGAATTTAAGAAGTAGGAAAGAAAATTGAGTCATTTACAAAACTTATACAGGGCCCAGAAGAAACCTTCATGGATTTCTTACAAAGGCTGTCTTCAGCAGTAAGTAGAATGAAACCAAATTCAGAAGCTAGACAGATAATAATTGAATCTCTGGCTTTTGAAAATGCTAATGCACAATGCAAAAGGGTAATTATTAGGCCATTAAAGTTAAGATCAGCACCCTTGGAGAAATGGATCCTAGATACAATGAATATTGGATCTCATGATCATGATGAAGCCTGGATAGGAGAGGTGATTTCCAGAGGTTTGAAGAAAAATAGCAATGTCACATGTTTCAATTGTAGTAAACAAGGTCACCTGAAAAGGGACTGTAAACCAGGCATTCCTAGAAACAATGTTTTTTTTCAAGGAACAATGGCAACAGAACATCCCTGAGTATAAGATATGCAAAACTGTGAATATAGAACACAAACTGAATATAGAAAATGCAAGACTGGAAGATAGTGTTAGTCATGGAATCTCTGGCAACTTCACCCATGTCAAACCTTTTGAATTTCAAGTATTTCTTTGTAAAGGGAAAAGTGGACAAGGGATTCTGATGTCATAGAAAATTAGAATGGACTTTTATAGATATTAGACCAGATTTTCTCTCTTAGCTCTGACATACATTAGCAGAGTGCATATGGATAATCTATTTAATGCCCTGAGTATCAGTTTCTTCTTAATGAAGCACATATGGTAGATTTGATATCACAATAACAATAGATTCTTAAGCACATGCAGAACATCTACAATTTTAAGTTTCTTTTGGCTCTAAATTGGAATATATATTATATATTTATATTTTATATATTCATTATATATATATATATATATATGAAGACCCATGATATATTTATCTTTAATAAAATGTTTATTAAAAAATAAATATAAAAGGACAGGAGATAATTCAGTGTGTTAAGTACTTGTCACACATTCATGTTGACCTGAGTTTATAACTCTAGAATACATTGAAAACTGAGCATGGTAGCTTATACTATAATCTCACTGCTTCTATGGTGAGATGGAGGATAGATACAGTATAACCCCTGAATCTTATGGGCCAGATAGTTGCATGGATCAAATAGTTTTACATAGCACTGAAAAACAAGAGACTGTTTCAAACAAGGAAGAATGTGGGAACTGGTGGTTGACCTTTGATCTCCATACATCAAAGACACACACACACACACACACACACACACACACACACACACATCAGTGCTCATGCAAAAAAACCACACATGCATGCTCAAATGAATACACATACGTATACATAATAACACACATATTTAAATACATATTTAAAAATAAAATTTAAACTTTTTAGTCTTTGTTCTCAAAATAATTAGTAATCCAATATTTTGTTTGAGAAAATAAGTCATTATATGGGCCAGGATGGTCTGGAATCTATTGTGTAGACTAAGGTGTCCTTGACTTCCCATGAGCTTCCTGTCTCAACCTCCCAACAGCTACCACACTTGGCTTAATTTAGTGATAATTATATGACATTAAAATGAGCAGTCCTCATTCATAATTTCACAAATCATTTCTGAAATTTACCCATACCCTAACTGATAAAATACATGTTTTTCTTTTTTCACAATTCACTTTTCAAGATTAGATTTTAGTTAGTATAGTAGAAAATAATTACCAATACATATGTGACAAACCATTAACTATTGATAACCAGCAAGTCCGATACTAATGGATTGAATTATGAGTCTAAAAATTTTGGAGGGATAGCAGGAGGGAGGAGAGGGGAATCTGTGATTGGTATGTAAAATGAATAAAAATTTTTCTTAATAAAAAATCATATGAGAAAAAATGTTACATTTGTAGGTGTCCCCAGAACTTTTGTATGAGTCATTTCAAAATCTCTCTTTGTAGATGTAACTAGTAGGATGGTGCAATATGGATAACCAGGTGAACTGAAAACAAGAAGTAAGGGGCAAGGGAAGAAGAGAGTGAATGAGAGAGGTTGAGAGAGGGAGAGAGAGGACAAACAGACAGACACACGGAGAATGAGAATGTGAAGATATAAGTTTTCCCATCATGATTTCGATGTCTCTTGCTTATAGAATCCCTCCTCTCTCTCATCAGTTGGATTCCTGGAGTTTGGCCTGGCACCTGGCTGTGGGTCTCTGCATCTGCTTCCATCAGGCACTGGATGAAGGCTGTAGATCATGATGGGAAAAGTACAGAGATGACCAGCCACACTAGTGGAAACCCATGAACTGTGGACCAATAGCTATGGAGCCCCCCATGGGACTGCGCTAGGCCCTCTGGATAGGCAAGACAGTTGTTTAGCTTGAACTGTTTAGGGGGCCCCAGGCAGGGGATCGGGATCCATTCCTGGTGCATGAGCCCTCTTTTTGGAGCCCAGTGGCTAAGGTGTGACACCTTACGTAGCCTTGGTGCAGGGGGGAGGGGCTTGGACCGCCTCAGCTGAATGTACCAGGTTCTGCTGACTCCCCATGAGAGACCTTGACTTGGAGGAGGTGGGAATGGAGTATGTGTTACACGGGGAGGCTGGGGGGAGGTAGGATAGAGGAGGGGGGAATCAGTGGTTGGGATGTAAAATGAATAAAAAATTTCTTCATAATAAAAAATAAATAAAAAAAGAGAATATGAAGTTGTCAACAGAGATTAAAGTGATCTCATCAAAATACAATGAATTCTGAGTGCTACTACAACCATCAGATTCTGAAAGAGCCATAATAAGGATTCTTACACACACACACACACACACACACACACACACACACACACATCTTAAGCATGCTGAGGTAGTTAGTGAGGTGTACACACCTTTGTTTAGATATATAGCCTTGGAACTGTTAGAGTATGGTTTCTGTTCTTTTGATATTCACGGATAGTGAAAAAAAAAAAAAACAGGGCAGCCAAAGAAAGCAAAGTCAATAACAATTTGACAATATCAATGTTTTACTTAGCCAAACTCAAAACTAAGATAAAATATTTAACCATATATCAGATGTAATTTTGACAATGAGAGGTTACTTTAAGGACATCATTTTCTCTGAAGGAATCTTGCTTTATAGTGTGTTTATTAGTGCCTTACCATAAAAATGTCATATAGTATTTTCTCTAACTATTCCAGAAATGTTCTTGAATGATTCATAAAGTGGGTCAGGCTTGTATACCAGACTCTGTGCAGTAAAGGCCATGAGATTGTGATGCAAAGACCTGGTTAGCATGCAGCTACCAGAGCAGAGCCCAGCACCTGTATTGCAGACACTAATCAAAGTGCTCCTTCATGGCTTGAAAGAATTGCTATTTGTAATGCAATAATTAGGTTGGGTAGAAAGGCCTGTAAAGTAAATCAATCTCCTCTGCTCTTGTGATTCTGACTGCATTCTCTCATCAGATTGTTAAGGTAATGAGACAAGAGCCAACAAGGGGTCCCACGGAAGAGACTTGTGTCAGTCTGTGCCCTCTTTTCTCTAATTTCACAAGACTTCCTAGGAAATAATTGCAATTAAAACTAATATAACCCATTGACAAAACATGGCTTCCAAGCTTTTCAAAGGTTATGAGGAAGCATGAGGTGGGGTGGAAGAGCAGACTGCACCCTAGGCACACAGTATCTGTGCATCTTCACCAAAAGCCCTCACAACAACAGTACAAGAATCCCAGCAAAGTAATTACTGTGGAGGGAGAACAGGAAGCAGCCTGGAAGACCAGCTTGAAATCACTGGGTGGATTAATCAAAAGTTCAACAAAAGGAAACAAATGAAGTGTTCTGTATAAATCAGGATGAAACTCCCGAAAACAAACTCACTGTGTCAAATGTTGAATTGGCAAAAATGTGCTCTCTTAGCCCAACAAAAGGGCTGTTTTCCTGAACACAGTGAGACTCTCAGGCAGGTGTATTTACAAAAATGCATTTAAGGTAGAAATAATTTTCATATATTGATAAATAATTTTCTTTCCTTCCACATGCTTTCAAGTTCTCTTTCTGTAAAGTTTAGCAATGTTTCATTCCAAACAATTAGCATAGCAAATTAAATTAGAGCTCTTTTCTTCTATGCACATATATTTAGAATTTTCACAGTGTTTTTGTTTTGTAAGTTATCTTTGTTCTAGGAAAACAAATGCAAATACTAATAGAGAGTAAAAAAAGTGGATATAGCTACATTGTATAACCTGCATGAAAATGACATATTTGTTTGAAATTGTTATTTTGCAAGAAGGAAAATTGTGAGACTCAAAATCAGGTTGCTTTTGAATAGATTGTGAGGCATGCTCTGTTCACATAAATGTTTGCAACATGTCTCCTGTGAGCAACAATAGTGTATATATATGGAAGTTGAATATGTGTACATATGTACAAATATACACACACATACAGGTAAACATTTTCCTGCATTCTTTAAATATTCAGCCTACTTAGTATTTGGCTTTCTTATCAGAAGACAAATAGCTATGAGATATCTAACTACTGTGATTGCTTTTATATTTGACCTAGTTACAAGTTTATTCTCTTTAGACTTGTCTCGTAAGGCTTGAACAATAACTGAGTTGGGTATTGCTTATTGTCATTACAATTATTCAGCTTTGTGTATTGTTGAAAGATATATTTCCTCTGAATTATGTAAGGAAAGATGTATTTATTAAACGTGCTGTATTGTAATGGTAAACAATATAGGATATGAAACTGTAAAAGGTTGATAAATGTTAGTACATTATGTGCTCAGAATCATGTACATTTTTAATTTAGTACTGATAATCCCTTTTCTTGAGATCATGATGTAGCCCTTTCTCTTTTTCAAGAAGAGAATGAAGTCTATCAAAATAACTTACCTTCTTAAAACAGGATGCTTTCTAAGAGTTGTGTCACTTAGGAAAACATTTCGTTTCTGCTTGCTCATAGGTTTAATCTATTGCATTTTCAAATGGCTACATAGGCTACACGGACTTATGTAAAGTGTTATTACAGATTAGTTTTTATGATTATCTTGAGCAAGTATTTCATTTAAAAACTGAGTTCATTAATAAATCTAAACACTTTATAAAAGAAAATGTAGAGATTATGATGCACTAAAGATATTTGAGTTAAACTCTAGCACTTAAATTTGTATATATTTAAAAGAAAAATTTTAAGTTGTTCAGAGCACGTACTTTCAAGTTGGGAAATATATTAATACACATAAAATGTAAAATGCAATACATAAAAAACGGTGGTAAAAGGGGCTTGGTAGTGGGGGCGCTGTTGCAGAATGGAGTATAAAGAATCAGTTATGCAAAATGAATTACTATGCACGATCATATAAGCAGCTTATTAACCATTGTTAATGGCACTGTACTCTACACTTAAAATTGTAAAGTGACAATGCTGCTGTTTTGAGCTATAGGCACATGTGCATGTTAACACCAGGTCCTGTGTAAAGCAATGGAATTGTGAACTAGCGTGACTTCTTTTGTAATCATTTTATAATACACAGTACATATGATTTCAGTGTCATATGTCAAAGACATTTCAATAAATACAGAAAAAATAGATTTGAAGTATATTGTGACTCCAGGCTGGAGAAGTATGCAACAAGTTGAAAGTGGGAATGACTAATGCTGTAGCTGGGCTTGGTTGTTTTACGTGTGTGGATGCTTTGAATTCTTGGATTCATGTTTTGTTTGTGCTGCCTGATGTCCAAGGAGGCCAGAAGAAGGTACAGGAGCCACTGGAACTGGAGTTCCAGGCAGTTCTGGGCCGGCATTTGTAGGCTGGGAACTGAACCCAGGTCCTGGACAAAAGCAGCACTTGCTCTTAATCACAGAGCTATCTCATCAGCCAAAGCAATGATGATTCTATCAATGAAAGTAACAATCAGTTTGGAAAAAGAAAAAGAAAAAAAAAGATAAATGTTCATCAATATAGATACATACATGTGATTTTAGTTTTCAGGAAATATTTGTAATAATCAATTATATTACACTTTGGGTATATATAAAAATGACAGGTGTTTTCTTTTTTTTTTTAATCTTAGCCATTCTAACACTTGTAAGATGGTGTCTCTGAGTCATTTTGATTTGCATTTCCCTGTTAACTTAGGATGTTGAACAATTCTTTAAGTGTATGTCAGCCATTTTAGATTCTTCTGTTGAGAAATATCTGTTTAAATCTGTACCCCATTTTTAATGGGATTATTTGGTATTTTGATGTCTAGTTAACTTTCTGGTGAGGTAACCCAGATCCAGAAAGATAAGCATGGTATGTACTCACACATAAGTGGATATAAGCTGTAAAGGACAACCATGCTACAATCCACAGACCCGGAGAAGCTAGGTAACAAGGAGGACCCAAAGAGGGACACATAGATTTCTCTGGGAAGAAGAAAAAGATGAGATCTCCTAGGTAAATGGAGGTGAAGAATGAGGGGGTGGGAGAATGAGAACATGAGGGATGGATTGGTTTGGTTGGATGCCTGACAGAGGAGTGTAATGAAAGAAATATCTTGATGGGGGGAGCATTTGGGGGTTAGGGAGAAACCTGGTGCCAGGGAAACTCCCAGGAATCCACAAGGATGACCCCAGCTGAGACTCTTAGCAATAGTGGAGAGGGTGCCTGAACTGGCCTTCCCCTCTAATCAGATTGGTGACTACCCTAATTGTCATCAGAGAGCCTTCATGGAAGAAGATGCATCTATCCACAGCTAAGTACTGGGCTGAGCTCCAGGAGTCCAGTTGAAGAGAGGGAAGAGGGACTGGACAAGCTGGGGGTTTAAGATCATGACTGGGGATCCCACAGAGACAGCTGACCTGAGCTCCTGGGAACTCATTGACCTTGAACCAACAGCTAGGGAGCCTCCATGGGACCAACCTGGGCCCTCTGCATGTGGGCAACAATTGTGCAGCTTGGTCTGTTTGAGGGGCCCTTAGCATTGGGACCAGGATCTGCCACTGGAACATGAGCTGGCTTTTGGAAAACTCTTCCCCATGCTGGGATGCTTTGCCCAGACTTGATGCAGGGGGAGGAGCTTGGTCCGGCCTCAACTTCATATGCCATGTTTTGTTGACTTCCATGGGAAGCGTGGCCCTTTCTGAACTGAGGAGAAGTGGATTGTGGGGGGGTGGGGGGGAGTGTATATGGGAGGTGGGAGGAGGGAATAGAAAGAGAAAGGGGAAGGGAAACGGTGGTTGCTGTAGAAAATAAATGAAAAAATAATAATAAAAATAAATAAAGTGACAAGTGTTTATTGATACATACTAGTCTTTGTTATTCTCTTCTCTATTGGTCCCCAAACTCTATTGATGTGTAACCTGGCAATAGTCCCCTTATATATTCCTTGTTTCTGTGGTTACTCTATGATATGTACTCATGTCTGAAGATTTTTAGGCTACATGCCTCGTATGAGAGAGATGTGTGACAGGGAAAAGAGGGT